>CAUYUJ010014416.1:972500-1070000 GCA_963575745.1 Prorocentrum cordatum
ATTCATCGGCGAGGGATTTCGCCGCCGAGCAACGGACCCTGGCACCGCAGTCTGGGCGAAGCCGACATCGACAGACGTCTTCTCAGGAAGCAATTACTCCCAGGACGTCTTCGCAAGAACGATTCAGGGCTGCTGAGCCAGATCGCGAGTGGCCACTCAGCCAAATGAGGCCATCATAGACCAGTGATGAAACCAAAATAATCGGGATTGAACCCGATTCAGAGGGACTGTGCCAGAATAAGCCGGTTTGCGACCACGGATGCACCAACGCCGATGCTGAATTCTGAAAAACCTACCAAGAGTCGCATCCCAAATCTTGTAGCGCGAAAAACCCTGATACCCTCGCGCCGTGAACAGAAAACACGACGGAAAACATTGGGTGCTTTCCGGCCACGAGGGGATTTTGCAGGGCTCCAGGATAATCAAAACACTGCTCAGGATAAGAACCTGGTCCCCAAGAAGGGGTCCAACCCTCCGTCGTGCCACGCTGTAAGAGAAACAAGGGTAAATATAGCCAAGTGCGGCCAGAACAGACGGTGTCGGATGATCGCGCCGCATCGCAGATGTATCTGCTACGTCGGGGTGGAGGACAGCGGGCCCCAGATTTGGCCCCATCTGCTCCAGCCTGGACTGATTGTCGCACCATTGCCCATGGCATCTGCGCGGACGAGGGGGGCCCACGGTAGTCATTGAAAGAAGAAGGGGGAGCCAGGAAGTCTGGGAGCTGTCACGGCCCTGGTCATGATATGCGCACACACACACACACACACCCAGTCCTCACCTCCTGCAGTCCACATTCCTAGTAAGGACGGGCGGTAGGGACGCAAGGACCTTGGACGCCGAAATTGGTACTTTGGGCGTCGGACTGCCAACATCCTGAAGGGCTGGCCAGTGAAAGCCGCGAAGGACGGGCCGCAGAGGCAAGGACGCACGGGTACCCTGAGGACATCCTTGCGTCCTTCCTCTGAGTGCTGGCTGTACTTCGACGACCCCGAACATCCGACGAACAAGGTTTGTCCCAAACGTTCGGCGCCCGCAGGCCGCTTTCAGGCCCCGGGGCCGTCAGGACTCGAGCAAAGATCGGCCAAGGCCTTCCTTGAAACGGTTGCAAGGCGGTCAGCGCACAACCCTTCGATCATCCTCTCACGCATCAGCTCCGAGTCTAAATCGGATCGAGTCGCCAGAAACAAGCGTGGAGCATAACCCGAAGTACACAATGCATCGCGCACAATGTACCAGCATCCGACTTGCAGTGCCATCTTCCCTGACTGCTCTTACAATCATCATGCTCCTCCTAGTCCATCTGTCAGGAACGAATACTCAGACAAGCTTCGCTGCAGGGACGCGTCCTCGTCGCCCATCTGCTTCAGGATCCCTGAGGCGTCGCCCAGGAGGGGAACATCGATAATTGGAGCAAGCATGACAGAAAAGGGAGGATAACATGCCACGTCCTACCAGTCCATACCAATGGATACATCAGTTACAGTCACCAAACTACCATGAGGAATGATGAATCAGAAACGAGGGGGCGCTCTTCTGGCCACGGCGAGTCTCGGACACGAATCGGTTTCCCGGCGTAGACCTAGGTGACCCCTCCTGAACACAACGTGGCCCGCGTTTCAAGATCTCCTTTTTGCTCTCCATCTGCTGGCTAATTTGCTGTGGGCTGGTACGTAGCCAGGCCGCAGCAAAGCGAGGTCATACTCTCACCCGTCAGGTGACAGAAGAGGCACACGCGGAAATCAAAGGGAGAAGGAGGCGTAAGGACAGAGAGAAGACGGAACGAATCTTAAGGAGGGGAGGAGGGGGATGACGGATGGAGGTAGGGACAGGGGGGACGGACTGAGGTGGAGGGGGGGAGCATCGAATGAGAGGAATAGGGGAGGTAATCTGACGGGGAGTCGGAGAAGTTGGAGCACCCCAAACGTTCAGAATACCCAATTGTATCCTCAATTCCTCAATCGTCTTGAAGTCTTCAGATCCGCGATGGTCTTTGGAGATTCACGCGGGGCTCTGGAGGCACACGGAAGCTTCAAAGCCTCTTCAGGATTTCGTCAGTCCCTGCTCCTCATCCGCCCCCGTGCCGCTGGGCACGGAGTGACGTGTCCTCAGGTCCTGGGCCCAATCCTCTAAGCCTCAATCCTCACTCCTGAAGTGTCTTTCAGGGGCCTGGACCCCAAATTGCCGAATCTACTGGAGCTTCGCGTGTCTCTTCGGGGGCGTCTCGCGTCTTCTCGCGTGACTTCTTCGGCCCAAGAGGGCCCGAAGATGGGCCCAGAGGGCCCCAACAGGCTGCTAAGATGGCTCAAGAGGGCCCCGAGTCGCCGAACGATCGGTCCAAGCCGCCCAAGATGACCCTAAGACGGCTTAAGAGACCTCCAGGGTGCCCACAGAGGCCTCCAAGAGGCTCTAGAGAGGGACCCAAGAGGCAAAAATCATCAGTTGCCCTTGAGTTGTTGAAGGGTTCTGTCGGTCTCGCCTTTTCGGCTTCCCGACGCTGCACGACGGCCCACGAGGCCCCCCAAATCGCCCCAAGACGGCCCCAGTGGGCCCCCAAGAGGGCCCCAGGAGGCGACAACGACGGCCACAAGAGGGCCAACAAATGCTCCCAAGAGCGAGGGAAGGGCCCCGAATGGGGAACCCGAACGGACAGTTCGAGCCCTCTGCCACCCCAAAAGGCCACCAAGAGGCCCCCAAGAGGCCCCCAGGAGGCTCCCAAGAGGCCCCCATTCGCTCCCAGGAGGCTCCCGAGAGCGCTCCGAAGAACTCTGACCCGCAACCCACGCACGGTGGCGGGATGGGCCGAATGCCATTCGATCCGCCGCCCTTTGTGGTCTTGCCACAAAGGTGCCTGCCTTGCTGAACTTCTTACGGTTTGGTTGTGGCTCTTTTTCCACAAGAACTCGCCCCTGGGGCTTCGGCGCGTCCCGCCTGCCACCCGGAAGACCGCGCCGCTGCGCAACCCCACCCACGTCTCCAAAAACGGTCGAGTCGCTCGGGACATCTTCACAAAACATCGCGATCTTGGGGATCCTAGCCCAAGATGCCGTATGATACGAATGAGTGTTTCGCCAAAGACGGCCTCAAGATGACGGCAGACGGCCCGAGAGGCCCCCAAGAGGCCTACAAGACGGCCTAAGAGGCCCCCAAGAGGTTCCCCAGGAAGGCCCGAAAAGGCCAACATCATCAGTTCCTGAGGTTTCGTTTTACGGAGCTTGTCATTTGCTTCTGTTCGGCTTTCCGACGGCCCGAGACGGCCCAAGAGCCCCCAAAGATCGCCCCAATATCGTCCAAGAAGCCTTCAAGATGGCCCCAGAACGGCCCACGAGGCCCCCTAGACGGCCCAAAGAGGGCCCCATGACGGCCCGAGAGGCCTCCAAGACGACCAAGATGGCCTCCAAGACGGCCCTGGAGCACCCCAAGAGGACCCCAAGTCGGCCCAGAGTGGCCCCCAAGACGGCTCCCGATGGGCCAGGAGCTCACAAAGACTGCCCAAGATGGCTCTGAGATGGCCCAAGAGGCCCCAAGAGGTCTCCAAGACGGCCCGAGAAGCCTCCAAGAAAGCCTCCGAGAAAGCCAGAACAAATCAAAACCATTGATGTTCCGCAGGTGTTTGACAGATGTTGGCAATTGCTTCCTTTCTGCCCTCCGACGGCCCGAGACGGCCCAAGAGCCCCCAAAGATCGCCCCAAGATCACCCAAGAAGCCTACAAGATGGCCCCAGAACGGCCCAAGAGGCACCCTAAACGGCCCTAAGAGGGCCCCAAGACGGCCCTGGAGCACCCCGAGAGGACCCCAAGTCAGCCCAGAGTGCCCCCCAAGACGGCTTCCGATGGTTTCAGATGGGCCAGGAGCCCACCAAGACTGCCCAAGATGGCTCTAAGACGGCCCAAGAGGCCCCAAAGAGGTCTCCAAGACGGCCCAGGGGCCTCCAAGAAGGCCTCCGAGAAAGCCAGAAACAATCAAAACCATTGATGTTCCGTAGGTGTTTGACAGATGCTGGCAATTGCTTCCTTTCTGCCCTCCGACGGCCCGAGACGGCCCAAGAGTCTTGAGAGCCCCCAAAGATCGCCCCAAGATCGCTCACATATTAGAGTCTCTCTGGAAGCAGCATATACTTTCCAGAGCAGATGTGCTAACCAGTGCAGCGGGCACATGGGTGGACAATCAAATGTGTATAGTTATATACATAAAATAGGCGCCGAAAGGCGGTCTGGGTTCACTCGGGCCCGCGCCTGAAGCGTCTCGGCTGATCTGCCTGGCACATTTCAATTCAAGCGAACCCCAAAATAATTAGTCGCACCGCTGACCTCGCGTCAGGCACGGCCTCAATTGAAACCGCACTCTCCCTGAGCCAAAAAGAGCCACACTTATGGGAATCGGCGGTGTGCACCGCACTGTGACCTGACAGGGGCTGATCGGGGCGGGTACCCGAGAGGCGGCGAGGTAGGATGCTCGCAGGCCATCATGGACTGCCTCGCGAAGTTGGCTGAGGATCATGGGCATCCTTGGTCCATCACCTAAGCTCTTAATCTCCTCCCAGTCGCTGCTCCAGACATCTGATGTCGTGACTTTGTTCACGACGTGGCTCCTCGGAAATCTGGAGTCCTTCCCAGGGACTGACTTTTCACCCCGAATCTTTCAGATCGGCTTGAGGATGGAGGCCATCTGCAGAGAGTACCCCGTTGCTGGCCATCCGTACGCCTCTGTGTCTGCCTGAGCCATTCCCTCCACCCCGTCGTTTGGCTGCGCGCGCAAGGGGGTAGATGGAGGGGGGAAGGCTTCTCAGGAAGACGCTGCTTCTTGGAAGGCGCCAGCCCTACGTCCTCCATCTACAGACAAGGCCCGCGCCTTCTGAGAAGCAGGGGTGCTTCTAAGAAGCCTTCCCCCCTCCCCCTACCCCCTCTGCGCATGGCCGATTCGTGTCCCCCTGAACTCATCCCCCCGCCGTAGCCGCCTGATCCATCCTCGAGGTCTGGGGAGGTGAAGCCGGCCCCGCGGAGGGATGCCCTGCGCGCTCCGAGACAAGAGCGACCGCGCGGGGCGGGCGCGCCGACGATCTCGCCGCTCTTCGGGGCGTAGCCGTCGGCGCCGGAGAGGAACGCGAGCAGCGTCTGCCGAAGCAGCGCGGGGGACTCTGACTCTGACTCTGACTGAGCGAGGCCCGCACGAGGGGGCCAGGTCCTCAAAAGAAAGGCGGCCACGACGACGACGATGACGACGACGACACGATGAAAATGAGACAGGCGGCGGCCCTCGTGCAGGGGCAGGCGCGGGCGCGGTGGCCGAGCCTGGGGAAGGGGCAAGGCGCACCGAAAACAACACTGAGAATCAAGGAGGGAAGAGGTTGGATGGGGGAGGGCTCCCCAAGCTTCCCAGAGCTTTCCGAGGTTCTCTGCGGCTGTGGCTGCTGCAGCTGCGGCTGCGGCTGCGGCTGCGTAACGTGGTTCACGGTTTACCGCCGGCGCCCAGTCACATTAAGAAGCCAGAGCTGCAGGGGAGATCGATCCGGCGGCGGTCCAGAAGCCTCGGCGCGCCCTGCTTGAGCTGTCGGTGTTCTAGGTGTCTCTTGGTCGCTTTTGTGGGCTGCCCTGGGTGCTGCCCATGAAGAAGGGTTTTTAAAGGGAGGTGTCCCACTGGTCCTGTGGGACAGCTCTGCCCCTGATGGTGCCCGTTTGTGGTCAGATCTTCTCTAGCTGCGTGAGCCGTCAGTGCGACCCTGGGCCACCATCGGCGGTCCAAGAAGGGGAGGAGATGGAGGAACAATGGGGGAGGGGGGCGGAGGTGGGAGGCACACGGGGCGTGCCGACGGTTTTATTGAGGTCAACCCCCATGCAGCCCAAGGGTTATGGCGGATGGGAAGGGGAGAAGATAGAAACGGCCATCACAGGATGCTCAACCACCTCTTGTTCGAGGAATTGTTCAATCACCTAAGGCGATTTACATAAACTGTCAACAAGTATCTGGCGGGAAACCACCCCTAACGCTGTCCTCTGGCTCTGGGATCATAACTCGGCTCCCTGGCGGCCATTCGTGACGATCCTGGCACCCCCAGAGAACGCCCCCGACGAGGCGCAGCTGCACAAGATCAACCCGGGCCCCGAGAACTTCAGACAACTACAGAAAATGCTAGATAATCTTCCCCGTCATCATGATCGGGCGGGGGTGAAGAGAAGGGCCTTAAAGGCCCTTGAGGGCCCCGGGAACCTGCTGTCTCCCGAAAAGGCCTAACAGGGACCCGAAAGATTCCCTTTAGGGCCCTGTTCCTAACCCCTCCTGTAGGTCACCCCCGACTGACACCGGCCCGACGTGGAGTCCTTTCCCGCATGCTGGCCGCAGCCCGCCAGCGCGCGCGCTCGCCTGGCGCGCGGAGTCCTCCATGGTGGCCTTCTCCATCGCGTAAGTGCGGATGAGGTTGGCGGCGCCGCTCTGCAAAAAAGACCTCTGGCAGGCAAGGGTGGGGAAAGAACCGGTTACGGGACGCAGTATGACATATCAGTACTAATTTTCCCCGCACCCCTTGGAGGAACACGTCCGAACCAAACATACAACATTACGTAACACTTTGTAGCATACCGGTGCCCATGCGATATGGAAAGCGCCCGCCACCGAACTTCTACTGCAAGGCTTTTTAGCGCACGCGTCGCCCCTGGGGGGGGCCGACGCACACATCGTATTAGTTTGCTTGGGTGATGCAGCTTCTGGAAGCCTTCGCACAACAAAAAAACAATTGAGGGCATTAGACGAGAATGCATGGCCACTTACACCACTTCAGCCGGATGTGCCAAGAATTGAGCCCAGGAGCCAGCCCGATAGCACCACACCAAGCCGCAAAATCAATTCATCCTCCTCCGCCCCCCGCGACCGACATCCATCCCTGTCCTCCTCCTCCTCCCTGTCCTCCTCCTCGCTGTCCTCCTCCTCCACCTTCTCCTTCCTCCTCCTCTCCTCCTCCCCACTCCCCCTCCCCCCCCCCTCCTCCTCTTCCTCCTCCTCTTCCTCCTCCTCCTCCTCCTCCTCCCCCTCCTCCGCCTCCCTCCCTCCTGCCTCCCCTCCTCCTCTCTCCTCCTCCTCCTCCGCCTCCCCTCCCCTCCTCTTTTCCGCCTCCGCCTCCCCCTCCTCCTTCCTCCTCTTCCTCCTCTCCTCCTCCTCCTCGTCCTCCTCCTCCTCCCTGCTCCTCCCTCCTCCTCTCCTCTCCTCCTCCTCCTCCTCCTCCTCTCCCCTCCTCCTCCTCCTCCTCCTCCCCGTCTCTTACTCAGGGTGCCAAGATAACGCTTCTGGGTGCTGGATGCGTTATCGTATCACTAGGAAGGGGAGGTTCTGAATCGCTTCATGGGCTTATGCAGGTAATTATTGTGTGCCCCTCCTCCCTGGGAAGGGGCTCGAAATATACACCATATCGTCGGTTTGGCCGAGCAACTCAGTACACAGACGACCCAACTTCCCAACCTGTGAGATGCGTTAGCACCTATACCCTGTATACACAGAATGCCTTCGCCGAAGTCAGTCCGATGCCGACCGAGCGACGTGGTATACATCATATGCATCGAGCCCCTCCGACCCCTCCTCTGAATGTCTTCGTCTTCCTGGGGGGGGGGGGGGGGGCGGCGGGAGAGGAGGCACGGGGTGCATCTGTAGTTTCTCTTCATGCTTGTGGGGTTTTGGCGTGGGCGGGGGCGCCGCCACGCGATGCGTCCCTGTGCTGCGCCCGCAACTTGGAACACACACCACGGCTGCGCTGGCGATTAGGCGGGACGAGGGGACGTACGGCCAACCAGCATACTGAGGACGCACGATTCGGACGCAAGGACCTTGAAAAGCAATGTCTACACTTTGCGGGCGGAGCGCGGCCAGCGAAAGCGGCCAGGGATGGGCCGAGGGGGAAGGATGCAAGGGTAACCTTGGAAATTTGCCCACCCTTACTGTGCGGGCTGGCTGTATTGATCCAAAGAGATGGGGCAGACAGATCTGAGATATCATGAACACCGTAATGATTTTTCCGCTCCCCTGTCATTGTCGTCCCCCCCTCATTGGCCGCCCCCGACAAGGGCGCGGGTCGACATGTAGCGGGCGGAAAACTGTATAACATACTATTTTCCGCGATCGGGAACGCCCGTTTCAAGGCGGCCATAAATTGATACCCCCCCTGCAAGCGTAGGGGGAGGCACTTCCGGGCCGCCCTGGCGCAGGCGCCCCCGATAGCGGGGTTAATAGATTGCCTAAAACATGCCCCCCACCTCGTCGGGGGTCCGAGATGGCCCGAAGCGCAACAGCGTGCCAAATATACTCGGTACACAAACCTCCTGCGTCGCGATTTTTGTTTGTTTTGCTCGGCGGTGGACAAACCTCCCTTTAGTAGACCTCCCCTTAGTGGCAACGGCCTGGGACCGAAACCAACGGACCTGGACCCGCAAAAATGACGGCCGCGACGCCCTCGCGCAAACCGAAAACGGCCAATTCCTTAATCGACGTGTCAGGGCAGGTCTGTCCACACCCGATTTGCAACGTGGACCCCGGAGGTCCCGACCTCTTCCCCAGAACTGGCGTTTCATCCGGAGCTGTTGTTTCACGACCACTCGGGGAACAAAGGAAAACCCAGAACTCTGGCGTCGCCAACAACTCGTGCCGGTAGGCCTCTCCGCGTTTTGGGCCACTGGCAGGCCCGCCTGTGCGCGTCTTGAAGCCGCACGCATTTTGCGCCGCGTTCACCTCCCTGGTTCCCCTGTGCGCCGCGCGTGCACTGCCACAGTGTTGGCTCCTGGGCTTTCTCTCGTCCGTCTTTTGGCCGATTCCAGCCGCTGGCGCTGACCCTGGCCGCCAAGTGGCACGCCTCATGTGACCGCAACTACGTGCTGTCCTGGGCTGCTTGCCTGGTCCTTTCCCTGGATTGCCTCTTGGCCACAACAAATGTAGCCGTACCTTCACTGAAATTCTCCACTGCCTCTGTGCAGCCGAAACTGTACTTCGCATGACTTGCGTGCGTGATCGGCCATGGAGTCTTGTTGCCTGGTATCTCATGGACTTGCCGCACACTGGCACAGTCTTTGTTGTTATACCTCGCCACCCCTGGTTGGTTGCACGTGTAAGCCTGTGCCCTGGCACACACGCACGTACAAGATCTTCAGTGTCTGAGGGTGCTCCGCCGCCCGCTGCTCCCTCCCCTCCCTCCGGGCCCCTTTCCTTGTCGCCTTCCTGTGCCCAATTCGGCTCCGATGCATCCCTCGGCTGTCGATACCGCGTCTTGGACTTGAGTCGCCGCTGACCGAAACAGTGCGGACCCCAGGAGCCACAGCAAGACCTGCCCACGGGGAGAAGAACCTGGCCATTCCAGGAATTCGGTGGAGAAACCTAACTAGGCGGCCACATCACGACACAACACAGCACTGAATGTCCATTGGCCGGAGAAAACACAACCACTCACAACGCTTCGGGAAATTGTCTCATGCGCATCGAATCGGGCCTCGCCAGGATCCACGGCAACGCCGTGCAAACATCGGGCCGCGTCGGACCGCTGGATCAGCGGAACGAGATCGGGCTGGCCAGAATCGATATCGAATCGGATCCATCAGAGGTGGGCACTTCGAAGGAAGTGGGAGGAAAATTCAGATCGCGCTGCACGCGCTGGAGACAAGCACGTCAGAGCCAGGGGGAACTGAGCAGCTCGGGCCGAGACTGCAGTGTCCTAGCAAATTCGGCAGGTGGAAGGAGGAAATTAAGAGCTCTTCGTTCCTCAGATCAGTGCCACGCATGCCAGCAGTAGAAACAGGAGGAGGCGGGAGGAGGGGAGGAGAGGGGGGGGTGAGAAAGGAGGGAGGAACAGAGAAATTAAAAGTGAGTGTGGGAGGATTAGGGGGAAAGGGAGGGAGGATGAAGGTGCAGGAGGGGAGGATGGAAGGGCAGGAAAGGTCATGGTCAAAGCTGGGAGGAGGCACTAGGGCGCGGGCATGCCCATGCCCTTCTCGATGGCCGCGACCGCGGCTGCGATTGCGCTGATGTTGGTATCGCTGTCGGACTTGAACTTGAGAAACCTCGGCTCCTCTTCCTTATCTCCCTCTTCGAAGGGGAGAAGAGCTAGGAGGAGGGACAAGGAGAAGGGCGGGAGAAACAGAGGATGAGCGAGGAGAAGTGAGGAGAAGGGGGGTGGGCGATCGACCTTGGAGTAGGAGATGGAAGAGGAGAGAGGCAAACAACAGGAAGAACCAATTAAGTAGAACGAGGAGGAGTAAAGGGGAGGGCGGGAGGAGGCGAAGGAAGAACATTACATCCGCTGTGCCGCCCTCCATGCCCTCCTCTTCGTGTTCGTCCTACCGCCTCATTCACCTCCTTCTCATCCTCCTGCTCCTCCTCCTTCTCCACCCACCTTGCCCCGCCTCCGACACCATTTTACTCGTCAACTCCTTCTTCCATACTTCATGTTCCATCTCAGCCCCCTCGAACCCTATCTTCCTCTCTCATATCCACCCCCTTCATTTCACCCAAAATCCATTCTCCGCAACCTCTTCATTCTCTTCATCCCTATCCTCCTCTTTCCCCATTGTCACCTTCCTCCCCTTCCGCATTGCAATCCTCTTCCTACTCGTCTTCCGTCCGCCTCGCCTCCCCGTGCCCATCCCCTCCCTGATGTTCCTCCCGCCTCCTCGTCTTCTTCGCAACTCTACTCCCCCTCCTCACCCTCATCCTCATCAGCATCAGCATCAGCATCAGCATCAGCATCATCATCATCATCATCATCATCATCATCATCATCATCATCATCATCATCATCATCATCATCATCATCATCACATCATCATCATCATCATCATCAGCATCATCATCATCATCAGCATCAGCATCAGCATCAGCATCAGCATCAGCATCAGCATCATCATCATCATCATCATCACCATCATCACCATCATCACCATCATCATCATCATCATCATCATCATCATCATCATCATCAGCATCATCATCATCATCATCATCATCATCATCATCACCATCACCATCTTCCTCCGCCTCGTCGCCTCAGTCTCCGCTCTCTCCTCCTCATCCTCGTCCTCCCTCCGCCTCCTCCTCCTCCTCCTGGAAGCCGGCCGACTACACTGGGGTCAGCACGCCGATCAACTGCACTGAAAATTGCTTGTGTAGGGGGGCCCTGTACTCCAACCACGGAGCCTGCTGACTGTAACAATAGGAAGGGGGACAGCACCGCATCAGCCTGGACAGGATCGCCGTATCTGCTTGTAGTTCTCTTCGCCCGATGAGAAGGGTAATACAGGAGATAGTCGGTGGCGCGCCGAGGAGGAAGTGAGAGTGGGGCAAGGCTTCTCAAGAGGCTGCGCGGGGCTTCTCACAAACCCTCTGGCCTTCTGAGAAACCCTGGCAAAGTTTCCCGGAAGGCTCTCATGGCTACTGGGCCTTCTGGGAAGGCCAAGCACCCCCTGGGCGTGCTGCCGATATGTGGAGATATGACCTAAGAGATGGGGAAGACGAAGAGGTTTTAGCGTTACTGAGGCGTTTATGAAGGCTTCTGAAGAATGTGTGTTGAGATCTGTTGGATGATACGACTAGCAACAACATCGTTCCCACATCGTAACCTTGCGACTGCGTCGGAACCGCCCCGCAGGAGAATCCGCCGACCCTGTCGGCGTGTGGAAGACGCATCCCGGTGTCGTCGTCTTGCGTGGATCACCGTCGTCGTCGAAGTCGTCGTCGTCGTCGTCGTCTCCGTCGTGTCCTCGTCGTCTCCGTCTCCGTTGTCCCTCGTCGTCTTCGTCGTTCCCCGTCTCCTTGAGCGCGCGAGCCAAAGCGACATTGAGCAACGTCGTAGTTGAGTCGTGGCGAAGCCCCTCCCTACCCTCCCCGCCGGGGGGGGTGGGGGGTGGGGGGGGGGTCGCCGGGGGGGGTCCCCGGGGGGGGTCCCCGGGGGGGGTCGCCACCCAGATACGCATCCTCCCCGGGGGGTCCCGGAGCTCAGAAAAGCTTCAAGACGAGCCAAGAGCGACAGAAGACACCCCCAAAAGGGTACAAGAGGGCCTCGACTCGACGAACGATGGCCCCAAGACGCCCAAGACGGCCCGAAGACGGCCCAAGAGGCCCTCAAGACGCTCCAAGAGAGCCCCAAGAGCACACCCAAGAGGGCCCCAGGCGCCAAAATCGTCAATTTTACATCGGTTTTTGAATGATTTTGGCCTTCTCGCCTTTTCGGCTTTCCGACACTCCAAGACGGCCCAAGAGGCCCCCAAGAGGCCCCCAAGAGCGCCCCAAGAGGCCTACAAGAGGGCCCCAAGACGGCCCAAGAAGGCCCCAGGACAGCCTAAGAGGCGCCCAAGACGGCCCAATAGGGCCCCAAGACGGGCCCAAGAAACAGCCAAGAGGGGGACGAGGAACCGAGAATTCGAGACTTCCGCCCTAAGAGGCCCCCGGGAAGCCCCAAGAGGCCCCCCAAAGGCCCCAAGAGGCCCCCGAGCGGCGCCAAGACGCCCCCAAGATGCGCCGAAGACGGCCTCCGGAAGCCCCAAGAGGCCCAAAAGAGGCCCCAAGAGGCCCCACAACGGCCCCCAAGAGGCTTCAAGTTGCCTTCCAGACGCCCCCGAGAGGTCAACCACGAGATCCCAACCAACATCCATAAGGCCTCCTCCTCCTCCCCCTTCACCCTTCCTCCTCCTACTCCCTTCCGCCTCCTCCTCCTCCTCCTCCTCCTCCTCCTGCCCCCCCCCTCGTGTTGTCTTTCGTCATCTTCAGGGTCGGCGGCAACGGCCGTAAGGCCTTCGCAATATATCATGTAATATTTTGTGTGTTTGTTTGCTTGTTTGTTTGTTTGATTGTTTGTCGTCGTCCCCCCCGCGCTCCCCCCGCGACCCACCCACGACCAACCCCGCGACCTGCCCGCGACCCACCCGTGAATCACCCGCGACCCACCCGTCACCCACCAACGACCCACCCACGACCTGGCCCTCGACCCACCCGCGACCCACCCGCATTGCTTCAACAAAGAATCGGCGCCTGCGGCGGGCTCATTGTCAGAGTGTGGGGGCCGAGCGGTCTTTCACTGTCCCTGGGCGCGTGGCTGAAGTGAGGTTCTGCAGTGCGGATTAGTGTTGCTGGTGTTGTTGATGTTGTTAATGCTTTTGCTGCTGTTGTTGATGTGGCTGATGAAGTCTCACTTAAGAAAAATAATTGTGGTTGATCCCCCTCACCGACGACCCTTACATAATTTTAAATGCTTTTCCCGGGGACCGCACACTGTTTTAACAAGGGGGAGCGACGTGTCGCCAAACTGGGTTGTTGGGGCCCGGACTACAACAACAATAACGGCTCCCGCCTCACAGTTCCGAACAATGAATTCTCAAATCGCGCTCTCGCCTCGCACGGGACGTCGTCACAGCGTATGCTGGAAACGCGCTCTCACGTAGGACTTCCTCGCAATGCATTCAAACGCCGCGTCGCGGACACTCATGAATCACGCTTTCGTTGTGGATTCCGTCACGATGAATTTGGGAATCGCGCTATCGCTCGAGACTTCCTCGCGATTCATGCAGGACGCACGCTTCAGCAACGCGCCTGCGTTTGTCCCTTCCTTCCATGCGTCCTCTCTTGCCCTGCCCCCGGGGCTGCACGAAATACACCTCGCAGGCAATAGTCATATATTCCAAAGGGGGCACGATCGAAGACGAAGAGGGCAGGAATCGAGGGTTCGGGATAGACGTGTTGAGTGGCACGCGAGCGAACAATAACGAACACTATAAAACTGATGGTTCGTGTTTTTGTGTTTGGTTTGTTGTTGGTGGTGTTGTCAATATATTGCTGGCGTTGTTGCTGTTGTTGGTCCTCGCTTGTTTTTGAAGTATTGTTGACCCCCTCCCCCTCTGGGGCACATGGTGTTTTTCAATTGATGTGCACTTCCTGGGGCTCGCATCCTGTTTCTCTATAAAAATATTATACTGAGCCTCCGAATTCTGACGGCCCCCAATTTCCACCAACAATGGTTCCCGCCGGATGCTTCCTCTCCAAACTTCCTCGCGATGTATGCAGGACGCACGCTTCAGCAACCCGGCTGCTCGACCTCGCCGCCAGGGCCCGCCTTCCCGACCCGCCCGTTAGGGTTTACCCGCCCGATCTGCCCTTCTGGTTCTGCCACGTGCTTTCTGCTCCTGGTTCCACTTTTGCTACTCCCTCTCGAGTTCCATCCTCCTCCTTCCCCCTTGTCCCTTCCTCCCATCCGTCCTCTCTTCCCCTGCCTCAAGGGCTGCACGAAATACGCGTTGCAGGTAAGAAAGAGACTTCCCCCAAACGGGGACGATCGAAACCGAAGAGGGCGGGCACCGAAGGTTAACGATACACGTGTTGGGGAGTTGGATGGCACCCGCGCAAATAAGAGCGAACAGTTTCAAACATAGTGTTCGTGTTGTTGCTGCTGTTGTTGCTGCAATTGTTGTGGTTGTGGTTGTGGTCGTTGTTGAGCTCACTGCTGAAAAACAAATATTGTGCTGATCCCCCCTCCGGCACCTGTGCTTTCCTCGAAGTGTTTCCTCCGGGGCCCGCACCCTGTTTTGTAATCCGGGGAAATCACTCGGTTCAAGCTGCGATGTTGGCCCCCGGGTTACAACAACAACGGCTCCCCCCTGAGATTTCCTCACGTTTCAGCCAGGACCGCCGCTCCCGCCTGAGACTTCCTTGCATTCGCTCAGGAGTCACGCTCTCGTTTGGGACTCTGTTCAACTTATTCAGGAACCGTTCTCTCGGCGCTCTGGAGTCGCGCTCTCGCTGGGGACTCGCTTGCAATTTACTCAAGAATCGCGCTCTTGCGTTGGAGCTCGCCGCAATTTAGTCAAGCGCCGCGCTCCCGACACTCAGGCACCCAGGAGTCGCGCTCACGCTCAGGACTCCCTCGCAGCTTACTTTGGAATCGGGAAATTGCTGCCATTCGTGGTTCCGTTGCAGCCCTTCGTGGCCCCCCTCGCCACCTTTCGTGGACCCTTCGCTGCCTATCGTGGCCCCCTCGCTGCCCTTCGTGGACCCGTTGCAGCCCGTCGCGGCCCCCCTCGCTGCCTTTCGTGGGCCCGTTGCAGCCCTTCGCGGGCCCCTCGCTGCCGTTCATGTCCCCGTTGCAACCCTTCGTGGTCCCCTCGCTGCCGTTCACGGCCCCGTTGCAGCCCTTCGTGGCCCCCTCGCTGCCCTTCGTGGACCCGTTGCAGCCCGTCGCGGCCCCCTCGCTGCCCTTCGTCGCCCCATATATGCATGCCCTGCGTTTCGTGGCCCCGCCGTCACCCTTCGCGGCCTCCTCGCTGCCGTTCGCGGCCTCGTCGTTGCCCTCAGTGGCCCCGTCCCTGCCCGCTGCGGCCCAATATGCGCATGCCATTCGTGGCCACTGCTCGTTCGCGCCCGTCGTGGCCCCCTTGCGCGTGCCCTTCGTGGCTCCGCTATCGCCCTTTGTGACCCCCTCGCCGCCCTGCGTGGCCCCGTTGCTACCCTCAGTGACCCCGTCGTTGCCCCCTGTGGCCCCGCACTCTCAGCCCTTCGTGGTCCCCGCTCGTTCGCGCCCTTCGTGGCCCCGTACGCATGCCCTTCGTGGCCCCGCTGTCGCCCTTCGTGGCCCCCTGTCCTGCCCCTTTGTGGCCCCGCTGTCGCTCTCGCTCCTGCTCTCGCTCTCGTTTTCGCTTGTCGTCGTCGTCGTCCTCGTCGCCGTCGTCGTCGTCGTCGGTCACCTGTCCGTCCCTCTTGGGGTCGGGCTGCCGCCGATCAGCGCTGCCGCTGGCCACGACGACGGTCGCGGCCGCCCTGCAGGGGCCCGGCCTGCAGGGAAGAAAACTATACACCCCAACAGGGGCACGATCGAAGACGAAGAGGGCGGGCATCGAGGGTTTGGAAAATACACGTTGAATGGCACACGAACATATAAAAGCGAACGAGATCAAACTGATTATTGTTGTCGTCCCCCACGCGCCCTGGCCCGCGACCCACCCGCGACCATCTGGCGACCAACCCCGCGACCCACCCCGCGACCCACCCGCGACCCACCCCGCGACCCACCCGCGACCCACTCGCGACCCACCCCGCGACCCGCCCGCGACCCACCCGTGACCAACCCGCGACCCATTCGCGACCCGCCCGCGACCCACCCTCGACCCCCCCCGCGACCCACCCACATTGCTTCAACGAGAAATCGGCGCCTGCGGCGGGCTCGTCGTATAAGTTGTAAGCATTGGGAGCCTGCGGCGGGCTTCTTCAGAGCCTGGAAGCCCGCCGACGTCCCCGCCGCCGCCTCAGTCTATCCACGATTGCGGGATGCTACGTATATGTGTGTATATATATGATAAACATATGAACAAGTGCGTACGCATATGTGTATATGTATATGCGTTTATAGGCTCAGTTTTTGGCAATGGAACATCGCCAACACTAAACGCAGTTAGTGCTGTGATGATTTGCTATGGCGAAGACCAGCGTCGATTAAGACTCGCCAGTGGTGTCAACTTTTTGGATACATTCGAAACGGCCTCTCCCAAGCAAAGATGATATGGACCATACCTCCCGCCTCCCTGCTCAACGTTCTCCTCCTCGTCCTCGTCATCCTCATCCTCCTTCTGTTCCTCGTCTTTTGTCGTCCCTCCTCCTACCCCACCCCCCCCACATCTCACACCCTATCGTATGATCCCTCCTCGTACCGTCCTCCTCAGCCCCCTCTCAACATTCCGTCCACGTCCTCCTCCATTATCCTGTCACTTCCCCACTCCTCCCTCCTGTTGCTCCTCCCTCCTGCGCCCCCCTCCTCATCCTCGTAAACACCCTGATCCTCTTCGATCGCATCTTCCTCCTCCCCGTTCGTCCTCCCTCGGGCCTTCTGGATTTCGCGCCTGTCCCTCCACGCAACGATTCGGAACAAAACGAATACGCAGTAACATACATATTAACAACAAAAACATGCTACAACAAAACATGCTACAACAAAACATGCCCGTGAAATGTCAAAGCTCCGCGCGGATGTCTCGAATTGACGACGGACCTCCACTCCCCGGGCGCGCCCCACGCGCCTGGGGCGGCGCAGGAGGCGCCATGGGTGGCTCCAGTGCCGACCCCAGAAATCCGCGCGGAGCGCCGAGGGCGTGTGTTTATGCATATGCTTCCTTTACGACTGCAGCCTCCTCATGATCCTCGTCCTGCGGCCTTCTCTGAAGTGTAGTCGAAGAACGACTCGAACAGATCCGCCAGGTGAGCCCCGCGAAGGCCCCCCAAACTAACGTCTAAATCACAATCCTCGCCTTGCGTCCTCAATAAGCATCCGACGTCGTGAACATGTCGCAACGTGTCTCCCCAGAGGTCTGGACCCCTTAATAAGGGATGAATATCCATCAGAAGTCGTGTTTGACGGTTCTGGAGCCTGGTGAGGGCACCCAGAGGCTGAAAACTGCTCAAACCCTTTTTGTCGTGAGTCTTGTCGCAACGTGAAGATGCAGGGGATGGGAAGACGGGGGTGAGGAGGATAGATAGATAGGTTCAGCCGCTTGCGATCCACTGACACAGCTCTAGCAAGGCTGGATATGTTTTCACCCCCGTGAGAAGCGACTTCCCAAAGCCACCCTGCATCCGAAGACCTCGAAAGGGTGACAACCTGAAGGCCGCGGCTAGGCACCGCACCTTTGGGGGATTTCGAACGACGAAGCGTTAGCAATTCGCACGAACAGAAAATACTACGGGTATGCAATCTGGAACAGACGCAACGAAACATATCACACTACATTCAACAAGGGTTCTGTGCCGCGCTAGGGATAACTGACTTTCAAAGGCGTTTGAAAAGTCCCCCGCCATCCTAGACGAACAGGCGGAAGGAAATCGGTGCGACGAAAAGGAATGCTGGCTCACTCCCGCAAACGAAGACCGATTAGCAAAGCTTTGGGGGCGTCGTTCGACGCAACATGGATCCGAGTGGGGAACGAGCCAGCGATCCAAGCCAGGCACAGTCAATCCACATAGGTCGCGAAGCCTCCTCCTCGTCCTCCTCCTCCTCCTCCTCCTCCTCCTCCTCCTCCTCCTCCTCCTCCTCCTCCTCATCCTCATCCTCATCTCATCATCCTCATCCTCATCCTCATCATCATCCTCATCATCATCCTCATCATCATCATCATCATCATCATCATCATCATCATCATCATCATCATCATCATCATCATCATCGTCATCGTCATCGTCATCATCATCATCATCATCATCATCATCATCCCCGTACTCCTCCTCATTATCCACCTCGTGCTCCTGCTCTTGCTCCGACGATCCCTGCCGCCTCCTCCCTCTCTCCTCCCTCCCTCCTCCTACTCCTCCCTTCCACCCTCCCCCCTTGTAGTCATATGTTCCTCCTCCTCCTCCTCCTCTCTTCCCTCTCTACTCCCTCTCTTCTCTTCCGTCGGCGACGAGGGTCCCTATGACTACCTCGTCGTCGTCGACGACGGCCACGACGGCCTCCGCGACTCCGACGGCGACGCCGACAGCGCCGCCGACGGCATCGTCGACGGCATCGTCGACGACGTCGTCGGCAACGTCGACGACGGCGACGAATCCCCGAGGGCCGCCCGAGCCGCGGAAGGGGCCGGGCGAGGCGCTCCGAGTGCTCGGAGTCGCGCAGGGCCTTCGCCTCAGGGTGGCGCCGACGCCGACGGCACCCGCCCAGCACGGCGACGACCAGGCCGGCGACGCCGGCACCAGCGGCGGCGGCGGCGCCGACGGCGACTGCGCCGGCTGCGATGGCGGCGGCGCGTGGTGACGTCGGCGACGGCAACGACGGCGGCGACGGCGGCGACGGCACCAGCGGCGAGGCGGCGGCGACGGCGGCGGCGGCGCCGACGACGCCCAGACCGACGGCGGCGACGGCGCTCGTCGTGCAAAATCACGGCGAGCAATATCTGGAAGTTTTCCTCATCCGGGGGACCTTACCGTCAACATAATGAAACTCGGGATGAAAAGGTGGTCACCAGAGAAGGGGTCCAGACCTCTTTAGCAAGCCACGCTGCAAAAACGTCACGCCGTTGGATGTCTGGTCTGGTGACAGCGGCGACGACGCCGACTGCGACGGCAGCGGCGGCGATGGTGGCGACGACGCCGACGACGCTGGCACCGACGGCGGCGGCGACGACGTCGGCGACGGCACCAGTGGTGACGGCAGCGGCGCGCGGCGACGCCGGCGACGTCACCGACGGCGGCAACGACGCCGGCGGCGACGACGCCGACAGCGACGGCGTCAATGGCGACGGCGGCGGCGACGGAGGCGACGCGCGCACTCGTCGCACGGGCGCCCGCGCCGGCGGCACCGCGGACTCCGTGCAAGCAAATCCCGGCGCGGTGCTCCCAAGAGTCGTCACGGCCTGTCTTGCTCCTCAGTGTCGGCCGCCAAGGGCCTCAGTGATGAAGACCCCAGGCTCAGCGTACTCCACCTCCACGGCCGATGCCGCCGAGGGCGAACCAAGCGTGGGCGCGGGCCCGATCCCATACGTTCTTCGCCACGGCAACACCTAGGCGGCCAATTTTTATTCCGGGCCTCGCAGGACCACTCTCGGGTTTCCAAGACCTCAAGGCACCACAAGAGGTCCCGAATAGGTGCAAATCCAAGATCCCCCTGCGGTTTTTAAGCAAATGTTGGTGCTTTCGCCTTTTCCGATTTCCAACGCCCCAAAACGGCCGCAGAGGCCCCCCAAATCGCCCCAAGACGGATCAAGATGCCCCTCAGACGGCCCAAGAGGCCCCGATGACACCCCGCAAGAGGGGGAAAACCAAGAGGCCTCGGGAGCCGTTCCCTCCGAAAGCAGCCCCCAAGACCCACGACATGCCCACCATCAATCCCGACCTACCCCAACCTAGCCCGGCCCGGCCCCAGTGCGCATGTGGATGCGACGATGCTCCCTTTGCTTCCGCTGAAATGCTGCTGAAGTGTTGCTGGCCGCCCTCTGGGCGGAGGCTCTCCAGGTCACCCTGTGCGCACTCGTGGGGGAGAGGTCAGACTGCAGGTACGGAGGAACGTCCCAGGGACGGCCCGCGCATGGCAGGGTTGGGAGGGTGGCGAAGATCCGTCCCGTGGACGGCCTGCCTGCAGCAGGGATGGGAAGGTGATGAAGAGAGTAACGATCGAGGCTTCAAAACTTGAGGCGAGATGCCACGGATAGAGCAGCACTATCTCTGTCCTGCATGACTTGGCTCCTGGAGACCATATTCGACCCTCCAAAAGAACTTCCAGCAAAGTCCAGGACCCAAGGGGGGCTGTAGCCATGAGTAAAATCAACATGCATGGTCTCGAACTCTCTGAAGTCATCCGTATGATGCCCTGGATGGAGGACACCCGTGTATGATAGAAGACCCCCGAAACGAACAACCAAACTGTGTATTGTACTACTGTAGTCACGTAGGCTTGCAACTTCGTCTGGTCCGCCAAAACCGGGGTCAGTTGGCGAGTGTGACCTCCACAGCTACGCTGTTGCGTCCCCCAAGGGCCCCACAGAAAGCGCCCAAGAGGTCCCAAAGCGGCCTCCAAGAGGACTCTAAGAAGTCCCGAAGAGGACTCATGGGCCCCTTCGCCCCAACAGGCATACAAGAGGCTTCTGGCCCACAGCCCAGGGCCGGTGGCGGGATGGGCCAAAAGCCACTGGATCCATCGCCCCCTGTCGATTCATCGCAGGGGTGCCTGGCGTGCGGTTTTGGTTTTTTTTCAAAAGAACTCCCCCTGGGGCTTCGGCCCGTCCCGCCGGGGTCCCGGGAGGATTGCCCGGGAGCTCTTTTTCCCTACCTAGGCTCTGCCTAGAAGGGTTCTTACCGCGTGTGCTTAAAGGGCCGGGCAATGTTCCTCGCCCCGGGCGGTTCCCCCAGCATCCGCCCCGCGGTTCCCCCAATGACGCTCCCTTAGCTTAGCGTTGCTTATCTCATCTTAGCTTAGCTTATTCCCTACCTAGACTCTGCCTAGAAGGGTTCTTACCGTGTTTGCTTAAAGGGCCGGGCAGTGTTCCACGCCCCGGGCGGTTTCCCCAGGATCCGCCCCGCGGTTCCCCCAGTTACGTCCCCTTAGCTTAGCGTTGCTTATCTCATCTTAGCTTAGCTTAGCTTAGCTTAGCTTAGCTTAGCTTAGTTCAGCTTAGCTTCATCTTAGCTTCGCTTAGCTGTAGCTTAGCTTAGCTTCAGCTTAGCGTTAGCTTAGCTTTAGCTTAGCTCTAGCTTAGCTTTAGCGTTGATTCAGCTTAGCGTTAGCTTAGCTTTAGCTTAGCTCCAGCTTAGCGTTAGCTTAGCGTTAGCTTAGCTTTAGCTTAGCTTTAGCTTAGCTTTAGCTTAGCTTTAGCTTAGCTTTAGCTGAGTTTCAGCTTAGCTTTAGCTTAGCTATAGCTTAGCTTGAGCTTAGCCTCAGCTTAGCCTCAGCTTAGGTTCAGCTTAGCTTTAGCTTAGATTTAGCTTACCTTTAGCTTAGCTTTATCTGAACTTTATCTTAACTTTAGCTTAGCTGTAGCTGTAGCTTAGTCTTACCGTTACTACTAATGCTGCTTTCCTAAAGGCTCCAACTCCTAGGTCGGGTCGCACTGGGATAATTTATAACCGTGGGCACGACCGCGGTGCCAAGGGCAGCACAGAGCTGCCGTGGACTGCCCAGGTGGTGCAGCTTTTAGGAGCTGAACAACCAGGAAGCATGCACCAAAAGCCTGCAGGTCCCGATGGGGAGGCCTGCAGACAGAGACCTGGGCGAAGGCGACAGAGAGCGCGGCGAAACACTCTGCCCCTGCGTCCCGACCCACAAATAGGCGGCGCCAGTCGAAAACGCACTGGTAAGCTTAAGTATGTGTTACGCTTTAAGCGTTGCCATATCCCAGGCTTTGGCTCATATCGCATGAGCAAGAGAGCAAGACGAAGCATGGGATCTGGAGTAAAGGATAGGATGGGCATCGTCAATGGAAAAGGTATTTTCCGATCTCAGATACAAGTCGTGCGCCTCGGTGAGGCACAATCACATATTTGGCCGGGCCCGGCTTGAGCCAGGCACGGCAGCGGTACATGCTCGATTTATACCTCGCCTTTAACCTTCTCCGTTTAAAGTCGGAGGGGGAGGAGACGAGCAGGCACCGCACTTCTACATTATGCGGAAAAACAGTGCTAAGCAGCAGCGGCTGCCTACAAGGAAAGGGCGCGCGAGTAGCCTCGCTACCGGCGAGTTTCCTCGCTATTAAAGCGCACCTGCCCGCGGGTTTCCCCGCTAGCTCGGGAGGCAGGGCCGTCCTGAGACGACCTGCCCGCCCTATACGGTGTATGTTTCTTCAGCTCGTGCTTGAAGGATTGCTGGCCGGCCATTACTTGTAGGAGCAACGCGCGGTCAATACTACCTTTGGTATGACCATCGGCAGTCATATCCCGCGTGTCACACCATTGAACGCTTTCAACGATTCCGCGCTCCATCATCTGGCGGATCCAGCTAATGTGCCCAAGCAGAGTACATTCTGTGGGCTTCTTCAGATCTTTGCTAGACAAAGACTTGAAGACAGACTCGGCATCAATAGTCAGAGTGACTTTGATACATAGACCACCCATTTCCAATATGTTCTTTAACTGTGTGGGGGTCAATGGTCCCGAGTGTAGCTCGTGGAGCGTTACAATGGTCGGGTAGCAGTCTTCCAAGTTGTGGGCTGCTGCCAGTGTTTCCGCAGAGTAGCTCGAACGCACCTGCAGTCGATGAGACTTGCAGTATGCGTCCACCAGGTGCACGACGGGTTTCCCCGCTTGCGTGTGGCCACGCCTCAGCAGGTTAGCCCCGCGGATACCATAGCCTTTGACTTCGTCGTCTTCATCTCCGTTGAGACGACGATAGCCAGAATCGCTATGCAGGTCGACTTCTCCTGTTGGGGTCATAGCTTGATACACGATCTTCTTCGGACCTGCCTGTAGTTTTCTGGTAACCGCGTTTAGTCGTCGTACCTGGATGTTTGTCGGTTCCTGGATACGTTGTAGTGAGACAACATAGACCATCAGCCATACCTGCGTGATCAACGCATAGGCTAGAGCGCCACGAAGACTGACGAACATATCAGAAATCGTCTTTGTCGCTTTGCTCTCAGGATCAGCTCCTGTGAGTTCTGGATGTGTGATAGGACGAAGCTGTTTGATGTATTCGTCCTGATCAAGAGTGACGCTCCCATCATCGGTCTTGTTATACCGAACGGCACAGTTTGTGTATGTGTGCTTGTTCAGTTTGCACTTCCCAAACGTATCTTCAACACACTTGACATACTTGTCAATAGCCTCTTCCTTCCCAGTCATATTGATGTCATCAACGTGCTTGGCTGTCAAGAGGTTTGAGCTCATCTCGAACTCTTCGTCGTATGAAGTAGGCTGTAGCCCAAAGCTCCTAGTGATGGACCTGAGCTTCAGCGAGAATGCCCTGGGAGCATCCTTCGTGCCCGTCCCCGGCTTCAGACACCGAAGACAATGCTTTGATTCGTCATATGACTCAAAGCCTGGCAGTGTGCGAAGGACAGCTGCTGACCCAGGTGGTAGTGTGAAGCACACCACACGCTCTTTCTCGCCCGTTGCCGCGGCGAGCTCGCTATAGGTCAGTCCCTTCAAGAAAGCCATGTTGATGTCCAGGGAAGCGATGATCCAAGCTTTGTTGCATGCAGCAGAACTTGCGAGCAGTCTCTGGCTTGACCTCCTTGCCGTGCCAGAGAAGGTTTCGACATCAAAGGCTTCAAGGTCCATGAAGCCACGGAGTACCAAGCGTAACCTGATCGTCCTTTCCATTTCGCCCTTTTCGTTCTTGACAAACTTCCATTTGTATACGTAGCGTGACGTCATGATATTAGACGCTTTGCTCAAGTCAGTCATCTGAAAGCATTTATTGTCAAGCCAAGTCTTCAATTCTGTGTAAAGGGCTTTGGAAACTTTGACCGGATTTGCTTGGATGTCGGCCTTCGTGAGTAGATCGTCTTCCTTGACGACCACGGCACGTTTGGAAGCAGCACTAACGTATACTCGCATAGTTGCGACGCTGCTGTCATCCAACAATCGGCGTTGCTGCTCGGACAGGACGACTTTGGACATGTCTGCTGTGAAGCAGAGCTCGATGTACTTCCCGTGCTCATCGGAGTCCAGATCATATTTGCTATCCGGATCCGTGGAGCATAAAGGAACGTAGTAAGAAGTGTCCATGTCGTATCCTGGCGGGTGACCCCGCTCCGGCAAGTGGCCTTGCACATCTTCACAGGTCGTAGAGACTAACACACACTGTGTGTCTGTCATGTATGTGGGAACTGTATGCATGACTTCCTCTGTGTCAGCTTCAAGGAGTGTTCTGTCATCCATCAGTTCAGCATACCACGAATTCAAGACAAAGGCATCCAGATCTTCTTCTGTTTCCTCTATGATGGTCGGGAGCCGACCATCGTTCTCCGCAGGAGGCTGCTCAGGAGCAGCTGCTGGAGGTGACTCGCTTGGTGGTGGACCATCAGCGAGTTCCTCAAACTTAGTGAGGTCTCGGTCAAATCCAGCAGGCGGCTTCCTAGATTTAAGACACTGGATGATGCGTGAGTGTGTAGATCCTGTGATGTCGTAGATGTTCAAGGCAGTACCATCAGCTTCGTAGTAATGAAAACCAGGGGTCACATCATTATCATAGTGCACCAGTGTACAGCTGTCTGCATAGGGTGCAGCAGGCAGCTTCATTAGGCTCTTGGCAAGTCGTACAGCAACAACGTTTTCAATACGAAAGTAGTTGCGTATGAGGTACTGAAGAGCCAAGTGCACCTTAGGCGAAAGTCGGCTCGCAGCAGTCATCTGCAGCCGACCCTGTTTCGCTGGTAGATATCCGAAAGTCATGGCGGGTTTCCCCGCTGGCAGACCGGCAATAAAGGCCAATACTGTCCGAAGGGCCGTATTGTCCGATCCTATCTCGCGGACCATAAGTGCTTCGATGTACAGCGTGTGTCGTGTGTCAGGATACTGTACTCGCACCTCGCGACTGCCGACCTTCACGATGACCTGGCCTCGGTCAGGTTCGTTGCGGATGACCGGGTATGGACCACTCCATCCACCCCAGTCGTCTTTCGTGGTGGTCGGGCGATGATAGTCCACGAGATCTCCCTCTTTGTAGTGAAATTCACCCGTAGCAGTAGTCTTCGTACGGAGAGCCCTGTTCGTCTTGGCAACCGCAGTGGCCTGCGTGATTGCCTCCAGACTAACCCTCCTGATTGTTTCCTCCCTTGAGTGATCTGATGATTCAGCGGACTGATCATGATCCAAGACAGGGAAATCGGGAAGCATAGCTGGTTGTCTGCCATACAGCGCATTGTACGGAGACACTTCATTGTAGAAGGTAAATGCGTTGCTGGCAAACAAGGCTTCATGTAAAAGACGAGTGAAATTCAGAGGAATATTTAATCTATTCAATTCTTCTCCCATCACGTGTAAGAGGTGTCGCAGGATGCCGTTCCTAGCTTCGATAGTCGTGGCGTGTTGGCCACGCGCTCGGATACGAAGCTCTGTTCCCTTAGCCTTAAGGATGGCCTTTGCTGTATCGTTATTCAGTGCTCCTTCCCCATCGGAGTATAAGATTTTAGCAGGGCCATGTTGCATCCAAGTTGTATGATAGGCATCGAGAACAGTATGCATGGTTTTATCAGGAATCTCTGTGCCAGCTGCCCAGCGAATACAACGGTCGATGATGTGAAAAACAATATGTTCCTGTTTGTAAAAGAAAAGATCACATTCGACTTCCTCGTTGAAACGTCCTGGCAGTGACACAGAAGGCATCACCGTGTTGCCTGGTTTGTCCCAGGCTCGACATTCTCTACACGAGTCGCAAATGCCTTTGATCAGACTCAAACGGGTTTCACCCAGACCAACCTTGGTTAGAATCATCCGCATTTTTGGCTCCTTGGCATGAAACCATCTCAAGTGGAGTTTGCGGAGTTCTCGCTGCACTACAGCTGGGTCAAAGCTGCGCAGGTTTTGGAGGCTGAGCTGAACGTCGAAGCGAGTCCAATCAGGGAGCCTTGGCCTTGGCCTCGGCTCTGCTTGAGGCTGCGGCGGTGGTGGAGGATCTCCTCCCTCCATGCGTCCGCGCCTTGCTGCAACTTGTGGCAGTCTACGGTGATCGTCAGAGCTGCCAGCGCCAGTGTTGCCACCATTAGCCCCTTCGGCTCTGGTGATGTCATGGCTGCTGGCGCCTGCGGTTGGATCGCCCTCACCAGGCCGTGGCGGCCTAGGCGCGCGTATGCGCGCTCTCGCGGCCGGCGCCGCTTTTGCGGCTGGCGCCGCTTCTGCGGCTGGAGCCGCTTCCGCGGCTGGCGCCGCAGGAGCGGCTTGCCCCGCCGGGCGCGGCTGGCCAAAGTTATCTGGCAGCTTCCATTTTTCGGCGAATCTGCATTGGCCAGATATCTTGGTGTGGTGAGGATTGCTCTTCTGATATTCCTTCTTACAGCTTGGACAGTCCCAGTAATACGGTTCAACATCATACCACCGACACATCTTCGGATCCCTGCTGTGCTTTGGTGATTGCTTGTAGTTGTTGTCCACACAGCCAGGGCACCCAAGACCGCCAGGTGGTGGTCGCCAGATTTCTCCGTTTGGGTGTCTCCGGATTGTTGGGTCGTCCAAGTCGTAGCCAGCACTGTTTGTTACGAACGCATAGCTGCGTTCGCGATTCGCGAATGGATCGCGACCGTAAGCAAACAGGTCTTTGGCGATTTGCACCGCATCAACGATCAGTGACTGCATTCTGTAGGTATACTGTGCCGCCCTTGCTAGTTCTTTGTTACAAGCATTGGCGTGCACATGATTACCTGGACAACGCTTGCCTCTGAAAGGTGCCAACAACTCTTCTTTGTTTGCCATCATCTGTGTTGGCTTGCGGATGTATTGTCCAAATGAATCTTTGAGACCAGTCGTGCACTGATCAATAATCGTTTGGCAAGTGACCTTGCGTTGTGCCAGTTCCTTCCATGGCTGGATCTCATCCACCCACGTGCCCATTGGTTGTTCCCTGAGAAAGAAACGTCTTAGGTCGTCTTGTAATAGAGCGACTGTTCCACAGAACGTGATATGAGGCAGGTCCTCTTTGTGGTGTTTAAGCCACGTATCATGATTGACCTGTGCATTGAAATAGGAAGGAAGTCCAGTAGTTCTGCAGCTTGGCTGCAGAATCGTGATCTTGACAAAGCAAGTCTTGAGGTAGTGGAGGACTGCTCTTTGTACTTCCGAGTTTCCAAGGTCAACCATAGATATCTTGTCAAGGTTCCCGCCTGACGAGAGTCCCCTCTTGAAGGCTAATATGGATATACCACCCTTGCCCCCACATAATTCAAGCATGTCCACTTGATTGTTTCTGCCGTAGCATAATGACTGGACCATCGAGAAGACATCAGCATGTGAGTCAGCGGGTTGCCCCGCCGGTAACATCATGAAGATGTCCTCTGATTCGCTGTCCGAGTCCGAGTCGTCAAGAGGAACGTCGTTGAAATATGTGGAGCAGTCAAGCCCTTTGAGGTCCTCTCCACAGTCGTCGTTACCGTCTTCCACTTTCTTCGGGATTTTCTTCGGTTTGATGCCGGCTTCTTTGTCAGCTTTCTGCTTTTCTTTCTGTTTTATCCTGGCATCAGTGGGCAACGCAGTTTCCGCGGAGAGATCCGCTGCGGAGGGATCCGCTGTTAAGTCAGGAAATGGCGGAATTTCAGGAAAGTTGTTGGTGGGTCGCGTTTGGCAACGCTCAATCGAAGGGGGAGGAGATCGATCGTCATCGACGATCGCCACACGCTTTGGGCGTGGCCTTCGCGACTCACCGTCGCCATGAAGAACTGGAGCCGGAGGCTCCCAGTATAGCCGAGTACTGATGTTTGTAACCCCATCAGGTAATGGAGCTACATAATTGTACCCAGTTGGCTGATCCTGGATTCTGATATCTTGAACGATCTTATTCGTGTCCAGGTCGGTCGTGACTCTACGAACAACATGGTCCCATTGAGGGCCCTTTTGTGGACATTGGACGTAGTGTCTGACCTTTTTGTCAACGCGTGTACACACACTGAGGTGTACCGCACTCCGCTCATTCCTGATCATGTTGGCTTTATCGAGTTGATCAAGGAAGCGTGCAATAATGATAGCCAAAGTTTTATACCGAAACTCGGCACGTTGTTGATCTTGGCCATACCAATCCAAATCATGTTCCTTGTGTGAGCCACAAGTACATTTCCATAAGTTTATCGGTATATGAGGACAAGATGTAGCAACTTGTATATAAGAACCACTGGGATATTTACTGGATCGGTCAAACTTGATACCGAAATGACAGAGTCTCATTCGTATAATGCTTAGCTTCAAATCTTCGATAACATCTTTGATCGGACCCTGTTTCCAGAAATACCCGGGTGGCCCCAGGATAACAATCTGCATTCTCAGAGCACGCGCTTTGATCAGGAGATTTTGTATACGTTGATAATGTGGTCCCGCCCTCTTTCCTGGAGTACGAACGTACCAATCAGAGGGTGTGGCCACCCACAACATATTGTAGTCTCCTGCCAACAAATTTCCCAAATACTGTGTTCCAGTTGAAGTCATTACCTCATTATGGGTAATCCGGTCGCATATATATCCACGGGTTCGGAGTTCAGCGCAAGCTGTGCGAATATCTTCGATGACAAGACATTTTGAATGATATTTTTCCTCTCGGGCCTCAGCGCGGCCAACGTATGTCGCGAGGAGGCCGGTATTCGGCTTCTCTTCGCAAGCGAGCGCCGCCGGCGCGCCCGCCTGCCCCCGTCAGCAGCGGTCGTGTGACCACGTTGCCGTCTGACTCGGGGGCATGCTGTTAGCGGATGGCTCCGCAGGAGTCGCTGGTGCGGCTACGCTTACGATCTCCACGCGGGTTGGCCCCGCAGAGTCCGACGAACCTCCGCCCGTGTAGCTCGGTGGTGGTGGCGGTGTCGCGGGTGGCCCCGCTTGGTTCTCAGGCGTCCATTTATTCACCGCCTCCTGGACTGCCCAGAATATCTTAGACTTCAGGGCATCCTTCATATGTGGCCAGGTCCCTTCGGGACACTGTTGGCCCTCCCACCAGCTGTTCAGCGTCCTGTCCACGATCAAACGGGTCGTGTCTTCCAGGAGCTGCTTGTCGAGGTACGGCTCGACAATGTACGTATCGGTCGTGACGGTCATGGACTGTCCCGTCGCGGGTTGCCCCGCTGTGGTTTCGGCGGGTGGCCCCGCACTTACTCCGGCGGGTGGCCCCGCACTTACTCCGGCGGGTGGCCCCGCACTGACGGGGTCCTCTTCGTTCTCCGTCTCGGTGTAGCCATCTCGACTGCTGCGGATTGTGAAGGTGTTCGTGACCGTCTGGCTTTTAGCCCCGTCATACAAACCGCAGGGAATCGCGAGATGTCCCGAGGGAGTTTTCTTCGCCTTCAGGACCTTGGCGCCCCTTCCCAGCTTCAGGGTGTAGTCACCGCTGGGGAAGATAACCTTCTGGTAGCCTGGCTTCAGCACGATGATCGTGTCACGTGCTTCCATGGCTCCTAGGCCCCAGATGGCCGGGAGATTGGCACCCGAGCCTTCTGCGATGTTCGAGGCATACTCCTCGATACGGGGGCTTGCCTCATTGGCGTATTGTACCCCGATCTTGAAGTTGCCCATCTTCCGACATATCGCAGCGCCCTCACCGACACCATTGATGTAGAGGGTCTTGCTCAGGGTGCATATGGCAGGTCTGTGATTGTACCTGGCCATAATCTCCTGGAAGGTTCGCGCCGTATTGGCTCCAATGATGTTGACGTTGGACCCAATGTCTAGCATGAACGAGATGCAGGGCATACCGTCTTCGTCAGGAAAGAATGTCCCATTTCGCGCTGCCAGGGCCATTGTACCATGGTCATTGGTGTGGTACGTGATCTGCGAACCGAGTGTACCTTTCAACAGGCGTTGTTCAAGCACCCATTGACTCATGGTTAACTCGGTGCACCACATCTGCTCATATTGGCGGCGCTCCTCCACGGTAATTGGTTCCTGTTCAAGAACCCAATAATTCGCAGATAGTGTGGACATCCATTCACCTCCTGGCGGCAGCGTGTCCGTGTCGTCACGTGCATAGGTCAGCCCCTCTGTATCGATCATGAATGTGGTGTGGAACTGGGCTGCCTCCGCGCTCTCAGCGCTTGCCCGGCTCCTAGCGCTGACCGGGCTTGCCACACGCGAGGTCCTGGATGATCCAGTTGGCCTTCGAGTCCCGCCTCCGCTCCTGCCACTCCGCCTGATGTTGGCCTCCATTGCCCTCAGGAAACCTGGATTTGGAGGTCCATTTGCGGGTGGCCCCGCTTTGGCGGCGGGAGCCGCTTCAGCGGGTGGCCCCGCAGCTGGGGGCTCCTGTGCTCGAAGCGTAGGCAGGATTGGCATCTGGATGCCTTGCTCTGGCGCTGGCCAGGGGTATGCCTGTGCAGCTGGGGCACGTGCGGATGGCTCCGCCGATTGTGCGGCTCGAGCCTCTAGTGCCTCCACTGCTTCCCGTAGCCGACGCATTTCCCGGGCATCTGCCACGCACCTTTCCTGCTGGCGCGCTTGTTCTGACTCAGCGTCGCGCTGTCCAGCATACGGGAAATGTGCTATAACTATGCCCGGCCCACGACATGCAGCGCAGGGGGCCTCGTTCGGCGCGCCTGGCCGCTGATTGCGGACGTGCTGCTGTGCAACACGATCCCAGCATATATCGTGGAAGAAGTGCCCACACGCCAGTCTCCACACTATAGTGCCCATCTCGTAGGTGTCCATACAGATTGGGCACTGTGTGAAGTTGTAGTCTGAAATGACTGGAGCAGGCACGTCTGGGCGAGTCCGAGCTTGGCGCTCGAAAGTGGTTTCGCCCTCCCGATATGGCGTCGGTGGCGGCCGTCTATCTGTCCGTTCAGCGGGTGGCCCCGCGTCTGCGGGTGTCCCCGCTTGGGTCTCACGCTCAATCCTTCTCTGGATCGCGCGTTGTTGGCGCAGCCTGGCGTTGTCCCGAGCCTGCTGCCTAGATGCCAGTATCGCTTGCTGCGTGTTGTGCACGTCGCGGATGTAGTCTGGCATGCTGCCCATAGCGGCTGGCACCGCGAGACCAGCTGGCTGAACTACGGTCTCGGGGTCCGTCGGCGTGGGCATGTAGGCGTAGTGCGGCATAGACTGCGCATCGACCGCTCGTGTAAACTGCAAACGAAACATCTCATTGGCAAGATTCCGAGTGTATTCGTTCGCAGGTGGCCCCGCAATCATAGGAGTGTTATTCATCTGCGCGTAGTACTCCGGGTACATCGGCGCGTCCATGGCCTGTGCCTCTGCTGGTCCATGATTGTCCCATCCATATATTGGGTGTGATGCTATTCCTGGAATAAACACCTGTCGATATGGATTCGTGGGATCAGCATTTGGAGCATCTTCAGAAGTCCAGCTCCAGAGAGGCCGAAAGTCGCCATGATTCGTAACATCTATGTTGCGGTTCCGCAACAGGCTGGGCACTCTATCAGCTTGTTGCTGCAGAAAGGTAGCCTGTGCTCTTAAGTTGGCTGCCCGACGTTCGTAGTCTGAACCTTGCTGTCCGTCAGCGGGTGGCCCCGCATGTGCGGGTGGCTCCGCAGGCGTTCGCTCGGCGGGTGTCCCCGCAGCCACTCCTCCTTCACTACCCCTCGGAGTGCCAAAGGGAGTGGTCGCCTGGAGTGCTGCTGCGAGCGCCGGATTCCCGCGAATCGCCTGGAGTCTTTGCCACAAGCTGTTCTCGCTCGTTTCAGACGGCGGAGTCCGAAACGGCGAGCCACCATCTGAACCGCCCATAGGGACAAACCTCGCACCTCCAGCCTGCTGCGGAGGGCGTTGTGGTTGTGGTCCTAGGACGCCTGGTGGCCCCGCAGGAGTGCGCAGGTTCCTCTGCTGTGCGTCTTGGATACCTGTATGCACTGCCCACGGGTCAGCACGATATAGCTGATCGGTCAGTCCAGAGACGTCGGCTGGTGTCAAATAGCTGTTGAGGGCCTGGACCCATGTCTGCTGGTCCGGCCTCCAAGGAGATGCTACCGTTGCTACTGGTGTGACCACTTGTTGCCATGAACCGTCCGAGGTGTCTACCGCGGGTGTCCCCGCACCTGCGGGTGGCCCCGCTTCAGGCATGACCTCGTCCTCCTGGGCATTCATCATGAGGACTGTCTGTGTGTCGTACGGTCGTGGAGCAACATCTTGCTCGGTCATGATCAAATTGAATGGGCGACCGTCCGTCTTAGTCCAGCCCTTTAGGTACATGGCGTGATCTTCCATTACACCCAGAGTTCTGTCACACAATTTAAGTGGCAGGTAGTCATCGGTGCGAATCCTGTCCGCGGGTTGGCCCCGCCTCCGCGACTTGTCATAAGCCAGCGGATTGCTCCAGGCTTCGCCGACCCGATATTTCGCAATGCTCACAATCTGGAGGATATGATCGGGCGGTATACGTCCGTCGTGGCCCCGTGTCATGACTATGTCATTTGCTGATCTCCATAGGGAGAAGCCACTGGACAGCATCTTGTTGATGCTGCAGAATATGAGCACCTCCGAGTCAGGACGGATGCCCGATTGAATCCTCGGGTCGCCCGGGAGGTAGGGGCAGCCGTGCACAAATTGGCGCCCCCCCTTCCTTTTAGGGTTGTCCTGTGCGAGGCATGAAAGGCCATTAGCAAGGATGTCCTTGACATACTCCCACTGTGTCCCGTGGATGAAATATACTGGGTCGTCTGGTTCTTTCATCCATGTTGTGATCGGCTTATAAAGCGACTCGGGACAGTGGATGCCTGGACTGCTGTGGCCGTTCGTGGCTCTGATGAAGTACTGTGGCCTGCGTGCCGTTGGTCGAAACCTGGGAGGCAGCAGCATGCTGTCATCAACGCACTTCATCTGGAGCCTGCCCTTCTGCATGCCGTGATGGTCAATCATCTCACAGCAGTTTAGCAGCACCCAATACACGTATGACGTGTGGGGCCTGCCCTTGATCAGCACCTCGTGCATTTCACGATAGCCTTTCCACTGATCATTTTCAGTCCAGTTTGTCAGCAGATCGTCAACAACAACCCAGCCATCGTATGGATCGAAAGTGCTAATCTTTTCGAAGTGTCGGCTGAATCCGTCCTTCCAATATGGACTATGGCGTAGGGCTGTAGAGAACCATATTGACACCTTGGTCATTTGCCCTTCGCGCGGCAAAGTCGGATCCATGCCGAACCTCTCCATGACCTTCAGGAGCTCTGCTTTATGCTGCGCAACGCGTAGTGGCGGCCTGTCTCGCAACATATTTCCCACGGTTTGTTGTTCACGTTCCCAGTCGTTGCGGCACTCGAAGTTACGACGATCAGGGCAATTAATGACCTCGTATCGGTCCGTATCGTCTCGAGTGACTCGTGGGTTTATGGTGCGCTTCGGGCCTTTGCCTTCAATGCCTTGCCAGTATTCCATGGCTCCCAGAGGGATGTTCCTAAGAACAGACATTACTGGCTGCCAGCGCGCGGGTGGCCCCGCTAATGCAGCTGGCGGCGCTTTAACGGGTGGCCCAGCAGAGCCTGCGGCTGACGAGGCAGCTCCAGCGGATGACTCCGCGCCAGGGTGCGGGTGACCTTGGTCAGCAACTGCATCATCGGCTAGTTTCTGTCGGTCGCCAAATTCTTTGAGGACTTTGAAGCGTTCTTCTCTTGAGAGAGTGCCTTCTGCGGGTGTCCCCGCTGCTGCAGCTGGCGCCGCTTTAGCGGGTGGCCCCGCAGAGCCCTTGTCCTCCTTAGCCTTGGCGGCCGCTTCTGCCCGCGCCGACCTCATCCCAGCTTCGGGCTTCGGCTGCGCTTTCATTCGTGCCGAACCTGGTCGTGGTGCAAGGCGCGGCTGATGCAGAGTTGGAGTCCAGTCACCTCGGAAAGCTGCCTGAGGCTTGTCGCGAACTTCGTCCTTGACATCGCCTTGGGTCGCCGGTGGCATCGGGGTCGATGGTCCAGCAAAAGCCTTCCTCCTCTCCGTCACGGACAGACCGGGAGGATCTACCGGCTCAGGGTCATCCGTCTTGGCGATCCCTCTGGCCTTCGCCCGCCCCTGTGTGCCTTCGGGGCTCTTGGACGGGTGCCTTTTCGCAGGAGTCGGTGAAGACGAGGAGTCGGCTTCAGGTCTTGGAGGTGGTCTGCTGCCCTTGCCCGGTTGTGGACCAGGAGGGTCTCTAGGAGGGCCTTCTGGCTGGCCATGATCATGGATGATCTGCCTCATCTGGTCGATGTCGGCAGTACCTTTTATGGCCAGCTTGTACTTGCCATTTTCATGGCGGTGAATTACCCTCGTGCAAAACCACTTCTGCGCCGAAGAGCTGCAGTACCAGCAGGCGCATCCATCAGGGAATGGATTCTCTGAGCCGTCTTCCGCCGCCCATTCTTCATTCAGTTCGGTGTGGTCAGTGCCGGCGGCGGACCCAGCAGCAGATGCAACAGCTATCCAATCTTCGTCCGCGGACCCAGCGGCTGGCGCCGCGTCTGCGGGTGACCCCGCTTCTTTGCTGGATCCTGCGGGTGACCCCGCCTCTTTATGGAATCGGCGGTTCCATTCCTTGAGGCGATGGTCATTGGGAAGCTGTACCCAATTTTCCCTGACGATGTTGGCCACCTCTTCGGTCATAGGGACGCGATCGGCTTCGGTGATGCGCTTTCCTCCTCCAGGGACCTCCTTGTTAGGATCATGGACGTTGCCAGCGTCATCTCCATGAGACCAATTCCACGGGGTCTCACCGTGATGAGGACTCCTGGAGGGGCGGTCCATCGGACAACTGCGCATGTGACCTTTGAAGGGCTCGCACTGACATACTTGTTTCCTGTATGTCTTGCGATCGTTGATGATCTCCTGTTTCTTAGCCCTTTTGTCCCAAGCCTCTGGCGTTTTGGTCTTGCCACCCTTGGTACGTATTATCATGCCAGTTTCGTCCCTTTTGGTGCAGTACTCCTTAGAATACCAGTGGCGGATCACGTCCATCGAGTAGCCGGGGTACCAGTTGATGTACCAATCCGGCACGTGCTGAGCGGATACACCAACGGAGTGCTCAGTACTGTACGGGTAGCCCGATGCATCATGTGTAGGGCGTCTGGGAGCTGAACGGCTCCTCCTGCGGGCTGGCCCCGCTGACGCACTACCACGTTCCATTGGCCTTTGATCGTCATGCTCTGAGTCTCGGGGAGGCGATGGTCGTCTGTCCCTCTTGGCGTAGCGCATGTCCTCCGAGTCCTCTGAGCTGTCCTGGACCATGAATACGTGTTGATACGGGCTTCGGAAGTACCCGATGTCGTTTAACTGCTCCATCGTGAGGTCGTTGAGGTCCATCTGATCGCAACCCTGCATAAATACATCCATAGACCAAGCGGGTGGCCCCGCTGTTGCGGCTGGCGTCACTTCGGCGGGTGACCCCGCTAGAGCCTGGAGTGCTGTCAGCATCTGAGGTGCCGACATGTCCGAATCCAGGTATGGACGCAGCCGTGCAGCCCCTGGGCGCGACAGCAGGTCGTTCATGGTTATCTGCTGATGTGCTGGCGCACTCAGGAGCCGGATTGCTTCTGCGACCTGCTCTTGGAGCATGTCCTTATAGTCCTCTTCGGCCTCTTCGGAGTCAGAATACGCGGGATGGCCCCGCATTTCGTCATCAGCGTCTCCCGCCTCCGAGCCAGCTCGCGAAAGATCTGGCAGCAACGGCGTGCCAATCACCTGCGGTGCCAGCGCGGCGGTGAGCTCTTCCTCGGTCGCCGGGACGGTCTCAGCTTCGGAGACCTCGTCGCCGGCGGGTGGCCCCGCTGGAAGACCGAACCAAGCATTGAACGCGACCTCGTCGACCTCGTCCCAGCCGTGGAACTCGTCGAAGAGGGTCACTGCGTAGTCTTCCAGGGCTACGGTTGCTTCAGCGTAGCGGGCCATCACGTAATACGTGGAGGAGCCCGCAGCGGGAGCCGCTTCTGGATTGACGTAAAACTCGTAGTCAATGTAGTCTATGTCGTCCATAAAAGAATTTTGAGCCAAATGTACGGATCCCTTTCCTTTCCCCTTCGGGCATTGATCGCGCAAATGCTCTGTGCTACCGCATGTATGACACTTCATAGTATTGCCAGAAGCGTCCCTAGGGTTGCCCCTCCGCCCTTTTCCCTTACCGGAGGTCCGCCTGTGACCCCGACCTTTGCCTCCGATAAGAACTTCTTCAAAGGCTATATCAGTTAAGGACGTGAGGAAAGCAGTAATACCCCTACCATGCATACGGCGTCTGCGACCCCCTTTGCCACGACCCTTTCCAAATCGTTTGAAATGTCGGCGTACTGCACGTCTCACTTTTCTGACTGGTTTCTTCATAAAGCGCCTCCAACGGCGTTTTGATTTGCGATAAGCCATAAAAGCGGCTTCCGCTCTTTGTTGTTCAGAAAGGTGAGTGTCATCCGCTGGATAGTCATTACCAGCAGAGACTATGCCATTGTGCTCATCGTCAGATGAGGTATCTGTGTCAGTGCCAGATTCAAACGGTGAGGGTGGCTGAGACCATTGAGCGGATGACTCCGCTCGGCCCCAGAGGGCTGTGCCCGAGGGCGGGCTTGCAGTCGGCGCCTGGCGAGTAGTTCGACCAGGCGTTCGCCTCAGCTGCCTCTGCCGATGCCTGGCCAGTCTGCCCTAAAAAGGCAGTGGCCTCGTTGGGCATATCGGCTGGGTCAGCCCAGGGATTTGGCTCGCCAGGACCAGCGGGTGACGGCGCCGGCAGTAGTTCGACCAGGCGTTCGCCTCAGCTGCCTCTGCCGATGCCTGGCCGGTCTGCCCTACAGTGGCCTCGTTGGGCATATCGGCTGGGTCAGTGGCTCGCCAGGACCAGCGGGTGACCCCGCAGTCGTGGCGTAGACACCTGCATGTGAGTGGTGCCCTGCAAGATACCCGCAATGTTGCCAGGAGAGCGCTCGGCAACATGTCCGTAGTTCCTCATCCTGGTCAGCAGCCTGTCATAGTCTGCTTGTGTTCGGGGCATCTGATGATTAAAGGGCTCCAGCAGGTGTTGGGCTCGTGACGCGCCAACGCCTAACGCTCTGAAGAGAATCAGCGTTAGGATCTGAAAGTTGGGGATGACAAATCCAACAGAGTTAGCCTCGTCACGGGCCATCTCGAATCGAGCTAACACTGAGTCGATTCGCTCGCCCCTTTCGACGCGAAAGTCGATAAGGGCAGTGCCAGAGTTGAGCTGGCGCTCATCTTCCAGATTTTCAAATTTGGTGCTCAGTAAGTACAGTATATATGTTACTGCATCCGTTGGCTGTCCATTGACAGTTACACCATAATTGATGATCTGGGAGGGGACCTGCATGGCGATACGACGAGCAAGACCTTGAAGGCCTCGTTGTAGTGCTGCAGCTTGTTGTGGTGGTGTCATATTGCCGCTCGTTACGTTTAACCATGCATGTACTTCGCGAACATATTCGCGAAAAGGCGTAGTACCGGCAGGGTCCCACGAAGGGCCGGCAGTACGCGTGTCGTCCATCCCCTGCCGCATGTATCCCACAGCACATCCCATTATTACCCACAGAATGCCGAAGATAGTTATCTTAATCCAGTGCATGTGCATTTCGGCTTCGGTGATTGGTTTAGGCTGTGGTTTGTCAGGCTCTGGCGTAGTAGCCGTGAGGCGCCTGACTGGCACGGGATGCAGGTGGCCCCGCTGCGGGTAGCCCCGCAGGGTGACCACGTTCTCGATCGAGTTGCCGATTGGCATCTGGTGGAAGTCGGGAGTGAAGTGGCGCAGTGAAGTAGGAGAGAGCGTCTCGAGTTCGCGGGTTGCCCCGCTAGCTCGATCGCGGACTGGCTCCGCTCCTCGCAGAGCCGGCGCAACATGGTATTCCACCGTAGTAGTAGTCCACCAAGTTGTGCCGTGGATTACAGGAATCAGAGCGAGAGCCAGCCACACGAGAGTGTAGCCAGCTCCGCTACCAAGTCGAAAACACTGGTAAGCTTAGGTATGTGTTACGCTTTAAGCGTTGCCATATCCCAGGCTTTGGCTCATATCGCATGAGCAAGAGAGCAAGACGAAGCATGGGATCTGGAGTAAAGGATAGGATGGGCATCGTCAATGGAAAAGGTATTTTCCGATCTCAGATACAAGTCGTGCGCCTCGGTGAGGCACAATCACATATTTGGCCGGGCCCGGCTTGAGCCAGGCACGGCAGCGGTACATGCTCGATTTATACCTCGCCTTTAACCTTCTCCGTTTAAAGTGCGCCCCGTATGCCTTCAAGACGGCCAAGATGGCCTCCAAGACGGCTAAGATGGCCCCAATATTCCTCCAAGACGGCCTAAGACGCACCTGAGACGGCCTAAGATGGCCTCAAGATGGCCGAAGACGGCCTAAGACGCCCCCAATAGGCCTCCAAGACGTACTCCAGGAAGGCCCGAAGAAGCTAAAATCATTGATGTTCCTTAGGTGTTTGAAGGATTGTGGCATTTGCGCCTTCTCTGCTTTCCGACGGCCCAAGACGGCCCAAGAGGCTTCCAAAATCGCCCCAATATCGCCCAAGAGGCCTCCAAGATTGCCCCATGACGGCCAAAGATCGCTCCCAAGAGGGCCCCAAGAGGGCCCCAAGACGGCCCAAGAGGCCTCAAGACGCCCAAGATGGCCTCCAAGACGGCCTCCAAGACGGCCCCGAAGCGCCCCAAGAGAGCCCCAAGTCGGCCCGGAAAGGCTCCCAAGACGGCTCCCGACGGCGTCAGACGTGCCAGGAACCCACCAAGATGACCGAAGTTGGCTCGAAGCTGGCCCAAGACGGCCCAAGAGGCCCCCAAGAGGGCCTCCAGGGAGGCCAGAAGAGGCCAACACCATTGATGGTCCTACGGTTCTTGGCGGATTTTGACATTTGCTTCTTTTCGGCCTTCCGACGGCCCGAGACGGCCCAAGAGCCCCCAAAAATCGCCGAAAGATCGCCCAAGAGGCCTCCAAGATGGCCCCAGAACGGCCCAAGAGAGCCCCAAGACGGCCCCAAGAGGCCCCCAAGACGGCACAGGAGGCCTTTAAGACGCCCAAGATGGCCTCCAAGATGGCCCTGGAGCATTCCAAGAGGGCCCCAAGTCGGCCCATAGAGGCCCCCCAAACGGCTTCCGACGGCGTCAGACGGACCAGGAGCCCACCAAGACTGCCGAACATGGCCCTAAGATGGCCCAAGACGGCCCAAGAGGCCTCCAAGAGGGCCTCCAGGAAGGCTCGAAAAGGCCCAAATCAGTGATTTCCCATTAGTTTTTGAAGGACGGTGGCATGTGTTTTTTGTTCTGCCTTCCGACGGCCCGAGACGGCCCAAGTGCCCCCAAAGATCGCCCAAGAGGCCCAAGACACGGCCCCAAGAGGCCCCCAAGCCGGCCCAGGAGGTCTCCAAGACGCTCAAGATGGCCTCCAAGACGGCTCAAGAGCCCTCCAAGACGTCCTCCAAGAAGGCCCGAAAGGATCAAAATGGCCTCCAGACGGAAAGATGACCTTCAAGATGCCCCATGTTCCCCGAAGGCTTTCCAACCCGATTCGGGGAACACATAGTCCAATAGCTTGGCAGGTCTGGCCTCAATGTTCGGCCACATAGGCGCTTCCAAAAAGGTAGGGGGCGGTGGTGATTCGCCGTAGGCGTCTTCGATCCGCCGACTCCTGTTGATTTATCACATGGGTGCCTGGCGTGCTGAATCCTTTACGGCTCGGTTCTGGCTCTGTTTACAAGAGAAGGCACTCCTCCTGGGGCTTCGGCCCAGCGCCGGCCACCTGGAAGTGACCGCAAACAACCACAAAGCCCGGAAAAATCCCCCCAAGACGGCTCAAGATGGCCTCCAAGAGGGCAAGATGACCTAAAGATGGCCTCCAAGAGAACCCAACATGGTCCCAAGATGTACCCAAGACGGCCCAAGATAGCCTACAACGGCCTAAAAGGTCCGCATGAGGTCTACAAGAGGCCTGCAAGACGGCCCAAGAGGCCCCCATGAGGGCCTCCAGGAAGGCCCGAAGATGCCAAAAAGGAATGATTGCCCTTTGGTTTTTGACAGATGTTAGCATGTGTTTCCAAGAGGCCTCCAAGATCGCCAGAGAACGGCACAAGAGGTCCTCCAGACGGCCCCAAGAGGTCCCCGAGACGGCCCAAGAGGCCCCCAAGACGCCCAAGATGGCCTCCGAGACGGCCCTGGAACACCCCCAGAGGGCCCCAAGTCGGCCCCAAAAGGCCCCCAAGTCGGCTTCCGACGGCGTCAGACGTGCCAGGAACACCCTAAAACTGACAAAGAGGCCCCCGAGAAGCGCCCAAAGGCTCCCAAGAGGCCCAAGGATGCCCCCCAAATCTCCCCAATAGGCTCCCAGGAAGCTCCCAGGAGGCCCCAAGAGTGCCCCCAAAGGCCCCCAAGATGCGGCCTCCTCCTCCTCCTCCTCCTCCTCCTCATCTTCCCCGCCATCCTCGCCAAAGTGTTCCGCGCAGGGTTTCCCTAACGGCTGGGGGAACACATGGTCAGATAGCTTGGCAGAGCTTGCGCCACAACGCTCGGCCACATGGGCGATTCCAACAAGGCAGGGGGCGGCGGTGATTCGCCATAGGCGTCTTCGATAAGTTCCCTAACCTACGGCCCGAAACGCAGAGCCCATCCTGGCCCGAAGTGCGTATTGACTGGAGGAAAAAGAGGGGAGGAGGAGGAGGAGGAGGAGGAGGAGGAGGAGGAGGAGGAGGAGGAGGACGAGTAGGAGGAGGAGGAGAAACAAAAGGGATGGTGAACGAGAGCAACGAGGAGGGTCGAGCTCAAAGAGGAGGAGGGGGGTACGAACAAATGCGGAAGGAGACAGATGAGAAGGCAGATGGGAGGAACGCCGACAACGTGGACCTCGACGACGGTGGCAACGTCAACGACGAGGAAAACGACGACCAGACAATCCGACCCCACAAATCTCTGCCCTCAACCCCCAGAGCCGCACAGCCGACGGCCCCAGGAACCCCAGCGAGGGCACACGGAGGCCGAGGGCGGCCGAAGACATCATTTCTCTCGAAGACGCTGGACGGCTGGGGACGCCGGCCTGGGCGACAGACGACGAGCCCTGGCCAGACGGCCCTCGGCCCCGGCCCGACCTTTGCGGGGCGCCGGCCGTCTGGGGCTCGGCGGCCTCATCCGCGAGCCCGAGGCCGCCTCCGCGACCCGTTGGAAGGCGATCACCGCCTGATCGGGCCTCCGCCATCATGTTTTCATGGTGCTCAGGACAGCCAGGTTGCAGCCTCTGGTGCTCTGCATCAAAAAGCTAGGAGGGCTGAACTTTCACGGGGTGCTTCGTCCGATGCGAGCGCTCCTGCCTTGAAGGCTGCGCACGTGCCGTGCACTACGAACGGCCTTCAAGCTTCCTCCTCTCTCCGCGGCCGCTGCTCCTCCCCTGCCGCTCGAGCCGGTGCACATTGCCACGGTACTGCTGGCCGTTGCCCAGACCGCGACGATGGCCTCCCGTGGCCGCGGCGGACAAAGACTTCGGGCCCCCACAACCGTGCGGTGACGTACCGTGCGGTGCCCCAGGAATTCCTCACGACCTCACCGCGCGGTCCGTCACAACACGGCTTTGGGAACCTGGAGGCCCCAGCCGCCCGAGACGCCCTCGGAGAACAACTCGGGGATCTTCTGACCCGGGTCAATCCAAATCTGGGTCAATCGGGCCTTTCAGGAATTTGCACCCAAGCCCGGGTCAATGCGAAGGATTATGTGAGATCCTGCAGGGTCCTGCACCCAAACCCGGGTCAATGCGCCCATGGCCCTGCAGGATCCTGCAAGAGCGGACGCTCTGGCTGACCCCCGCTTGCATTCACCCCCGTCTCAAGGCTCCCGAACCGACCCGAGTCCCAAAACCGTGTGGTGGCCCCGGATCCCCACTGGCTCACTACGCGGTGCGGTTGCCGCACCGTCTGGGGACCCCCGGCACCTGCGGCGCCTGGCTGTTTTCGGGCCATGCCTCGGGCCTCGGGCGGCCGATCGGGACGAGCTGGGCGCCCGAGGCGCCCCCGGGAACGCACTCGGCGAGGCACAGCTGCTGGAACGCTCCCCGAGGCAGGAACTGGTGGGCTAATTTCCACCACCTCCACCATAAGTGGGAGGGGAAGCGGGTCCTCCACCTCCTCCTCCTCCTCCTCCACCACCTCATTCCCCCCTCCAGCTTATGGTGGTGGTGGTGGTGGTCGAAAACAGGCCCATCAGGAAGACATCGAGGAACGGACGGAAACGCCCGAAAATCCCGAACTCCGAACACGTCCGACTCACCCTCACCACGCGGTGCGGTCACCACACCGCTTGGGTCGGCTACACGCAAGAGTGACCCCAGGCAAGAGCGACGGTTGGTGCGCGGCTTGCCGATCGTTGCACGCGACGTGGCAGTAGCGGCCTGCATCGCCCAGAACCCGCGCACCCAAGGTCACTCTCCGGCGAAGAGGCACTCCGCAGCGTAGCGGCCTGAGGGCCCCCGGAAGGGCAGCCCGGGGAAGACGACGGCCCCGGCGGCAGGCGGCGCGCCTTCGCCATCTGGTCCTTCGCCTCGGCGCGGCTCGCGGTGTGCTCCGCCAGGGCCGCCTCGGTGGCCGCCTACGCGTGCGGCCGCCGCCGCCGACGTCGCCGCCGCCACCGTCAGCGTCGTCGTCGTCGTCGTCGTCGTCGCCGTCAGCGTCGTCGTCGTCGTCGTCGTCGCCGTCGCCGTCGCCGTCGCCGTCGCCGTCGCCACCGCCGTCGCCTCTAGGGGGAGAAGAGGCGACGTCGCCGTCGCCGTCGCCGCCGCCGCCAGAGGTGGAGAGGAGGGAGGGGGAGTCGAGGAGGGATGAACGATAAAGACGGTGAATGGAAGGAGCGAGGGAAGAGGCAAGGAGGGCGACGGAGGGAGAATTGCTTAGGGAGGAGGGATTCGCCTGGCAGTTCAGGATGGGGCACCCTGGGTGCATTCAGGAGAGGCAATCGCGTCTCTACCATTGCCCAAAGCTGCCCTGCAAGCGTCCGTACTCGGAGTGGCAATGGCCCCCCAGCACTCAGAGCTGTACAGAGAGCGTCCGCACGGGCACCCCGCGCGCGCGAGTATGAGGCGGTGATGATCCCAGACGTCCGACGTCTTGTTTTCTCACAAAGAATGAGCGACGAAAAGAAACATATCTTACGTGAGATGACACAGCGACCTCACGCCGCGGCTTACGCGGGCCGCCAGCGCGGCACGTTACATTGGAAGCGAGGGCGCGTACGGCCGCCTTCGCCAACGTCGGTGAAGACGACCCGGTTTTCTTCCGTGCCCTGGTAAGGGCCCCAGAGGTCAAAATTCTCGAGCGCCCTCCGTCGTGAGTTTCACAAGGAGAGGATTTCAGGGATGGCCGATGGTGCGCTGGCAACTCACACGTTCGCGGCTCCGACGCCTGCGTGGGTTACGAGCGTAGGCGAAGCCATGACCACATGCTCAGCTGCGGTCCTCGAGCCCGCCATCGAACTACTGGTAGCATCGTCACGTCCCTGCCCAGTGCACGTGAGCACCGATGCGCCCAGAGCGCGGCCAAGTTCGACTCTGATCCGTCATCGATGTGGCAATCGGTGTCGCTCCCACCGAGCAAGAGGGAGTGAGAAGGAGGGACCAGGAGGGAGAGAGAAGACAGTAGAGGGAGAAGGAGGCAGGCGGCGGAAGAGAATGAAGACGTGGAGGACGACGAGAAGAGGTGGCTGGCGACAAGGCAGAAGAGGCACCGTAAAATGATAAGGATTGGAAGAACAATGCAGGAGGAGGAGGAGGAGGACGAGGAGGAGGAGGAGGAGGAGGAGGAGGGGTACGACGACGAGGACGTGGAGAACCTGAATGATGCAACCCTGCATCCCCTAGCAGATTGGCACAAAGAAAAATGGGCTCTGAAGGACGCAGGTCCTGGACACCGAAGCTTCCCCATGCCCCCTGTTCATCCCGAGTCGTGTTTTGACGGCCCCGGGACCGGTGGAGGGCCCAGGGGATCAGAAAAAAACGGAACACCTCGGAGCCCGTTTGGCTCACTGCATACGCACGTGAAACTGTAGGAGGCCCACGTGGACGTCTTGGATCTGCGGTGGGCCCCCCGCCCCGGCGCGCGCGTCAGGGGCGGCGCTGGAGGCGCCGCCAGGAAGCCCCAAAGCCGATCCAAAAAATCCGAGCGGATCTCCGCAAGTCCCACCAGCCAAGTCCCACCAGCCTTTTAGGTGCGTAGGTGGTTCAGGGCGTTTCCTCTTCCACTCTCTTTTTCCCTTTCGGGAACGTTTTTTTTTTCACTTTCCCTATTAGTATACACCCCCTCCCCCAAGCGACTGGGGGCCAACCGGGAACATACAAATTAATACAAAACACACTATGCCTCCAAATTCGGAGCATGCGCAGCGAACCCGATGCGGCCTTCCCCCACCATCCCTGTCAAAAAAAATACAGAAAACACTTGGCGGCGGCGGCTGCGGCGGCTGCGGCGGTGGCGGCGACGGTGGCGGCGGCGGCGGCGGGGGCGGCGGCGGCGGCGGCGGTGGCGGCGGTGGCGGCGGCGGCGGCTGCAACGGCTGCGTCAGCGGCTGCGGCGGCAGCGGCTGCGGCGGCGGCGATTCGGCAGCGGGGGCGGCGGCGGCGGCGGCGGAGGCGCAGGCGGCGGACTCGCCTTTAGTAATTGCCCATCCAAAGACGACAGCTGAATATGGTGCGGCTCGGGCCTGGCTCGGGTGCTACGTATGTGTTGGGAGGGCGGGTGGGAGTGAGCGAGACGGCTTGCGGGCGGGGAGGGAGTCTTGACGACTGCTCCCTATTAATGTACACCCCCTCCCCAAAGCGACTGAGAGCCAACCCGAGTCAATGAGGGCATCCCCCCACCATCCCTCCTCACTACAAAATACACTCTGCCTCCAAATTCGGAGCATGCGCAACGAACCCGATGCGGCCTCCCCCCACTATCCCTGTCAAAAAAACAATACAACGTACACCTGGCGGCGGCGGCGGCTGCGGCGGGGGCAGCGGTTGCGGCGGCTGCGGCGGTGGCGGCGGCGGTGGCGGCGGCGGCGGCGGGGGCGGCGGCGGCGGGCGGCGGCGGTGGCGGCAGCGGCGGCGGCGGCAGCGGTGGCGGCAGCGGCTGCGGCGGCAGCGGCTGCGGCGGCGGCGATCCGGCAGCGGCGGCGGCGGAGGAGGCGGCGGCGGCGGCGGCTGGCGGCGGACAGCGGCGGGCGGCGGCGGCGGCGGCGGCGGACAGCGGCGGCGGCGGCGGCGGCGCGACGGCGGCGGCGGCGGACAGCGGCGGCGGCGACGGACGGCGGCGGCGGCGCGGCGGCGGCGGCGGCGGCGGCGGCGGCGGCGGCGGAGGCGGCGGCGGCGGCGGCGGATTCGCCCCCAGTAGCTGCCCATCCAAAGACGACTGCTGAATATGCTGCGGCTCGGGCCAGGCTCGGATGCTACGTATGTATTGGGAGGGCGGGTGGGAGTGAGCGAGACGGCTTGCGGGCGGGAAGGGTGTCTTGACCTCTCCCCCTACCCCTTCCCCTTGACCTGGATGGGGCGTTTCGCGGGTCGCTGGACCGTTCAAAACGGCCTCGGCGAGGAAGCCAACATCACTGGTTTTACTAGGGTTTGGGACCCATTTTGGCCTGCCCCACTGCTCAGCCTGACGCGAATTCAAACCGTAGATTGCTCAGGGAACTTTGCGGCACTCAAGGGTTGGTGGTGAGCAATACATCTTTCGATCACTCGGCAGACTTGCAGACAACAAGTTATAACGTTGGGTCCCGGCCCACAGATCCAGCCGTTCCAGAGCACTTTGGCCAAATCGACTTTTTGGTATGTTCTGCAGAGAGACACGCTACTGTATTGGACGTGGAGGCGGAGGGATGTGCCTTTGGCGTCAGACCATTTCTTGCTGATGTGCCAAGTTCTTGTGGATGTCCAAAAAGATGGTCGGCGGCATGCTTTTAAACTACATTCGAGGCCGCATCGAGGATGATTTCGGCGCGATATTTACTGACAAGATGGTGGAAACGGACGCCAATCTGAGCACCAATTTGTGCACGCTGAGCGAGCTTAACGCGCACATGGTGGGCGCTCTTCGACACGCAGCAGAGGCATGCCTGCCTGCGTTGCCAGCTACCCAGCGCCGCCCCTGGATCAGCAACGCTACTTTGGAGTTAACCACCTCGCGGAACGAAGCCTGGAAACATTGCGATTAAGACGGGGAGAAACGGCTCAACGGCATGATCAAGACGTCTGTAAAGGCAGACCGGAACAGATGGCTTGACGATCTACTCGCCTCTGGAGACTGGGCAGAAATCCGAAAGCTGAGGAAGGGCTCCCAAGCCAGATAGGGCCGCGTGAGGGACGCGAGTGGCACGTTCGTGGACAGCGACAAGCGAGCGAGCACGCTGGCGGAGTATTTCTCCACCGTGCAGTGGGCAGTGCGGCCGGTGACCGCCGTCGACGACTCATCGCTGATTGGCCCAGACCTGCCAGTGGATAGTGGGCCCATTCGAGCTGACGAGGTTTGCAATGCCGCGCAGAAACTCAAGAGGAATAGAGCCTCTGGAGACGACGACATCCCCAGCGAGTTCTGGAAAGCGATATGCAGACCTGGCACGGCGGCGTGCGACTGGGCCACGAAGCTGTGCAACAGATGCTGGACCGAGAAAGCTGTTCCTGACGCCTGGCACGAGGCATTGTGACCGCCTTCTTCAAAAAAGGGGGTTCGGCCGATTGCGCAAATTATAGACCCATCTCTCTGCTACCGATCGGATGCAAATTATACGCTATTGTGCTTCTCAACCGCTTGAAAAAAGGCAGGTGCAGAACGCAGAATCTGGAGCACCCAGTTCGGATTCTGGTCCGGCCACGGCACGACTGACGCGCTGTTCATTGCTCGACGTATGACTGAGAGTACGTGGGAATCCCGTTCGGGCAAACTTGTGATGTTGGCGCCGCTAGACTGGGCGAAGGCGTTCGACAGCGTGTCCCCCGACAGCCTCGTCCAGGCGCTCGTCCGCTTCGGTGCGACGCAGGAGTTTGCTGAGGAAATTCGAGCTGTATATTCTGACCGGTCTTTTCGAGTTCGCGACGCCAGGGCAGCGTCTGCGTCGAGACCCCGAGAGTTCGGAGTGTCCCAAAGATGTCCTTTCTCACCTTTCTTGTTCTCGATCGTCATGATTGTTCTGATGCACGACGCAACCCATGCATTTCAAGCGTAGGGGCTTGTCCAAGAGGCTAGGGTTCCTGTCAGCGAACTCTTTTATGCGGACGACACGCTTAAGGTCGGAGGTCGGAGTCCAAAACGAGTTCGTAGGCAAACGCATGCATGAAATTCAGCGAGCTGGAGCGAACTACGGCCGCGCTTTCAACTGGGGCAAGACCGAGGTCATGCCGGTCCGCTGCGGGACAACCCTCGCCAAGCCGGACGACCAGCGCGTCCCAGACAGGGAGAGCATGGTTTATTTGGGCGGCTTGCTGAGCGCATCTGGGCAGAACGGTCCGGAACTGAGCCGCCAGCTCGGCATGGCAATTGCCGATTTAGAAACTTGTGTAAGGTGTGGAAACACGCCCGGCTAACATTGCGCAAGAAGGTGACAATATTCGAATCTTGCATCATGTCGAAGCTGCTGTACTGCCTTCACACGCTCTGGCTGAACAGCGCAGAATGCAGCAAGCTTGGGGTCAGCACCGCCGCTGTATTGAAGCGTTGCGGCGTGCAGAAATTCAGGTCAGTGCTCATGTTCAGGCAACTCGTGCTCATGGGCAAGATCGCCCAGATGCCGAATGAACACCCTGTCCGTAGATGCGTATTCCGACCCGACTCTTACGATCTTGCGCTGCCAGCGGCTCGGCGGAGGGGCAGGCCGCGTAACACTCGGAAGCTGAAGGTGCGTGCGCTCGCGTGCCGGGCGGCTGGCAGCAGAGGGCAACTGAACGCTATTTGGAGCAATGGCAAGGCAGGGGTAGAGTGGCGAACGCTGGCTGGGCATTTCAGTTGTGGTGTATGAACATGTGTCACGTGTTTTACCGTTTGAATCCCAGTCTCCGCCACGACTCCTATGTAAACGGCGGCGTTTTGTAGCGCGTCGCTTCTGTTGCATGAGCGCAGGGTCAGCTTACTAATTCCTTCTCTCTCCTTCCTCATTCCCTCCCCCCGCGTCGTCTGATGATTACCCGGAAGGGGTTCTTGACGTGAGATTTGTATCATGTGTTTTTCAGATGTGAATGTGTGAAAGTCTGACGGGCTTTATTCGACATGCCTTGCTGATGTAATGTTCTCGTGTTTCGCACGGCTCCTCATTGTTTCACCTTTTTGCCCATGCACCTTAGATGTGCACGGCTTCTCTCTTTGGCCTTTTGGGGGGGCAACGCTAATTCAGACCCCCCCTTCTTTGATCGATCTCCTCCGAGATGGCCCCAAGAGCGCTCCCAAGGCTCCCAAAAGCGCTTCAAGAGGGTCCCAAGAGGCGCCCAGGAGGCCCCAAGAGGCCCCTAGGATGCCCCCAAGAGGCTCTCAAGAGGCCCCAAGAGGCCCCCCAGAGGCACCCAAGACGCTCCAAGAGGCCTCGGCGAGAATGCCAAAATCATTGATTTTACTAAGGTTTTGGCCACATGTGGGCCTCCTGGGGGAGGGGGGGGGGGGCACAGCTCAAGATGACTCCAAGAGCGACTGGGAGAGTCCAAGATGACCTCCAAGATGGCTCAAGATATCGCCAAATGCCTCAAGATAACTCCCACGATGCACCAAGACCGCTCCAAGACGGCTCCAAGTGACCAAAGAGCTCACCCAGGAGGCCCCGAAGAAGCCAAAATCCTTCCTAAACCTTAGGCAACTATACGTGTTTGGCTTTCTCGCCTTTTCGCTTCCGATGGCCATCCGAGGCTTCAAGATGGCTCCAAAATGGCCCAAGAGGGCTCCAAGAGCGCTCCCAAGACGCTCCAAGAGGCCTCGGCGAGAATGCCAAAATCATTGTTTTTACTAAGGTTTTGGCCACATTTGGGCCTCCTGGGGGGGGCACTGCTTCAGATGACTCCAAGAGCGCCTGGGAGAGTCCAAGATGACCTCCAATATGGTTCAAGATATACCAAAATGCCTCAAGATGGCTCCCACGATGCTCCAAGAGGCCCCAAGACCGCTTCAAGACGGCTCCAAGTGGCCAGAGAGCTCCCCCAGGAGGCCCCGAAGAGGCCAAAATCCTTCCCAAACCTGGAAAATCAATGTTTTGGGCTTTCTCGCCATTTCGCTTCCGATGGCCATCCGAGGTTTCACGATGACTCCAAGATGGCCCAAGAGGGCTCCAAAAGCGCTCCCAAGGCTCCCAAGAGCGCTTCAAGAGGGCCCCAAGAGGGGCCCAGGAGGCCCCAGGAGGCTCCAACAGGCGCCCCAGAGGCCTCCAAGAGGCCCCCAAGAGACCTCCAAGAGGCCCAAGAGGCCCCAAGAAGCTCTCCGATGCACCCAAGACGCTCTAAGAGGCGTCCGGGACCGCCAAGAGGCCTCCAAGACGCTCCAAGAGGCCTCCACTGCGGGACCCTTCCTGTGTGTGCTGCCCACTTCCCTGATCGAGGCAATTCCTCTGGGCATTGTTTCTGGATGGGCTGGTGGGGATACTTTTTTGTTCGGCGGCCGCGCGACAACGGTCTGGCGGCGAGATGCAATGTCCAGGGCGGGCGGCACACAGCGAATTGGCGACCCCGACCGCCACGTTGGCAGGCCAGATCGCACCTGCACACCAAGCGGATGGTGGGGTTACTTTTTGTTCAGCGGCCCGCAAGGAAAAGTCCAGAGGGCGTGTCGAGATGGTGGGGTTACGCGAAGCGCCTGGAATTCCTGGTCATGCAACTCTTGGTTCGCCGGCTAGTGGCGGGAGAGAGAGAGAGAGAGAGAGAGAATGAGAGAATGGGCCCGCCTTCTTTTCGGCCATCTCCTTCAGCTTGTTGGTCAGCGCCTCGATCTTGGCCTGGCCGCGGGAGAGCGCCGGAGACGGGACTCCGCGGCCGCGCGCCGGCGAGCGGGGAACAGGGGGCGACGGCGGCGGCCTGCTCGTCCAGGGCGCCGCCTCTGCGCCTGCACCACTCCTGGCAGATCCTGGGCCGGCCATCGCTCGGACGTCCATTCCCTGTGCTTTTTGTCGGTTTCGTGCGTGGTTTTTTTGTTCGCCAAATGCTCAAGGATGCTCCTCGATGGTCCCCGCCGAAGGAAAAAGTGCACACGTCCGAGCCATGCCAAGTGGGCCCATGATTTCGGCACGAACGAAGCGGGTCCGCAGGGAGGAAAACTCTTGGACCCACGGGCCCTCCCCGCGAGGCCCGCTCTTCCTCCGGGCTGTCCTGTGGACAGCGTTCCTTCCTGGCGACGGACTGGTGTGCGCGTGCCTTCTTGGCCAGGCCAGGAGGGCGCACGCACCGATCCTTCGCTCGGGATCCCAAGACGCTGGGATCGGTGCAGGCGTGCGTGGGCGTATAGCTGGCGTCCCCCGATGCACCGACGAGGGGCCCCGCGGAAACGGGAGGCGTGGCGTGCAGGATGCTGGTGCGCCGAGAGAACTTCGTACGCCCGGATACCTTCTTTTAATGTGTATATATACACATACACATATATCGATATATATATATATATATCTATAGATACATATGTACATATACATATATATATATATGTGTATGTATATATCAATCTAGATACGTGTGTAAATATGTATATAGGTATCCTCCTCCTCCTCCAGCTCCCTCATCCCTCATCCCTGCCCCTCCCTACGCCTCCTGCTCCTCCCGCTCGCTTTTCCCGACCTTCACTTCCATAAGACGAGAATGATCTCATGATAGGACTGGCTCAGAGGACGCTCTAAAAACTCAAGGTCTGGAAGTAGCTCACGAAAGCTGTTTGTCGTCCCACTGGCGCCTAATAGCGCGCCCAATCGCGAGCAACGCGGACATGCTGCATCTCCTTCACATGGCGCTTGCGGGTGCTCTTGATCGTTAGCCGGCGCTATTTGGGTGCTATTAGGCGCAACTGGATGCTATTTGGCGCTTGGGGCAATATTGAACGCTCTTGGGCGCCTGTCGCCGATATACAGCTAACCCAAGACGAAAGCTTCTGTACATTACTAATTAATCAAGAATAAAGATCTATGTAAACTAGAACCACGCGCGCTTCGCACGCGCATAGGTTCTAGCAAGCGCCAGCCCTTGAAAAAGTCACGGCTGCACGCATTGAAAAGATCACGGGTACACGCATGCGCGTACACGAATGGCCTCAGCTCGAGCGCAGGGCTTGCTCCACACAGTGAGCGCATGCCGCGATGTGTGGTGTCGTTCGTCCCAGAGCGTACTGTGAGGCCTTGATTCGCTCAGGGGGCCTCGGGCTTAGGGCCAACTTGCGCGTGCAGTTTGAAGCGCCAGACGCCTTAAACCTTGGGTCCGGAAGGGCCGTCGTGCGCTTCGCGCGCGCGCCTCGGTCCTGGCACGTTGCAGCTCTGTCCCACAAACGTGCATGCACACATCCATATACCAGCCCGTTCCTACACTAAAACCTTCTGCTAAGAAATCATCCAGTAAGACATTGAGATTCAGCTTCGCTGAATTTCTGAGCCCTCTTGCGAGAGCCAGCTTTGAAGCGTGCAATTTCTTAGCGCAGCGCGGCACCATTCATCCATACATCCCATCATCTGGAATCGATGAATACCTTCATCCAGATGCCTTGATCCAAGCAGCCGAGAAACCCACACGTGACACACAAATAAAATGCTACTTCCATGCATCCATCGATCCGTGCCTTCCCACAAGCGTCTATACACCACAATCCCATCCTGGCGTCCATACATGCATGCGTTGAGTAATACATTTGTCAGGTGGTGGGCCACCCGTAGGCCGCTCTAACCTGCCTTCAAAAACCCGTAGGCCCCCACTAGACACGAAGATCGCCCAATCTGCTCATTGCGGCACACCCGTCACGCGGATCTCGCTCCACAGGGAGCACCACACACAGCTCCAGAGACAAGGTTCGCACAGCATGCTCCCGCCCATTTGGGGACGCCCCTCGCTCGAATCGTGCACCAGAAAGAGCTCCACCTATGGCACCAATTAGGCAACTTCGCATCGCGTCCCCCCGCCCACTTCGGCACATGCCTCATACGGGTCGTGCCCGCCAGCGTGTGAGGGGTGTGCCGAAATGGTTGACATTCGGAGGGCAGAGGCACGGAGGCGGAGGAGGAGAGGGAGGAGGAGATGAGGAGATGGGACGCGGGGCGCTCTCTCTTCAAAACGATGACTCAACACCATAGGATGGCTGGGAAAACAATGACAAAACGGGGGGAGAGCTAGGAGGGGTTTCGAAAGGGTTCCGGGGCGCCACAATTAAAACTGTAGCATGTCCAAAACACGTGAACAAAAACCCGTACCACCTGTGCATACACACATATATATATATATATACACACACACATACACTAGACCAACGCGCGCGCTTCGTTCGCGATTCGGTTCTAGCAAGCTCCAGTTGTAGTCTGAAGTGCTCGTTTTTGAGAAAATATAATGTCGCATAGGGCGTGCCCCTCAGGGAGTTCCACCTGCGGTCCCGAAGACAGGCTTAGCGTTCCCCCGCCCTCGTTGGCCCACCCCTCACAGGGATCGCGCCCTACAGGGAGCTCCACCTGCGTCCCCATAGGCAAGGTTCGCATAGTTTTGTAATGCTGGAGCTGAGGCAAAGTCGCCCTTTTGTCATTTTTTCGAAAGTTCAAACAAGTGCAAAAACAAGTTCAAAAAAAGCACGCTGGAAAAATCGAAGTTCGAAAAAAGTTCAAAATTTAAAAAAAAAAAACAAAAATTTAAAAAAAAAAAAAAAAAAAAAAAAAAAAAAAAAAAAAAAAAAAAAAAAAAAAAAAAAAAAAAAAAAAAAAAAAAAAAAAAAAAAAAAAAAACTCGAAAAAAGTTCAAAACAAGTTCAACAAAAGCTCAAAGACAATTCAAAGTTCCAAATAAATTCAAAAAAGTTTTAAACAAAAAAACAAATTTCAAAAAAAAACTGTTTTGGGACTTTCCCGACCAGAAACAAATGCAAAAAAAAGTTCAAAAAATCAAAAAAGTTCTAAACAAGTTCAAAGTTCAAAGACAATTCAAAAAACGTTCAAACAAATTCCAATTTTCTCTGGAAAAAACGAAGTTCGAAACAAATTCAAAAAACGTCAAAAAAAATCATTTAAAAAAAGTTCGAAGTTCGAGACAAGTTCAAACAAGTTCAAAAATGTTCAAAAATAAATGTTCAAAAAAATCAAAAACATTCAAAAAATCAAATGTCAAACAAAAAATTTGAAAAACATAAAAAAAAGACCCGGAACGTTCCCGGAACTTTTGTTGAACTTCATGAAAAAAGCATCCGAGCGGCCACTTCGCCTTGGAGCAGCATTACAAGCATAGTGGCACACCCCTCACGCAGATCGCGCCCCGCAGTAGCTTTATTTGCGTCACCAGAGTGAAGCGTCATTGCATCGCCCCGCTCACTTCGGCACAACTCCCACACGCATCGTGGCCCGCGAGGAATTCCACGGACGGCCCCGGAGACAAGATTCGCATCCCACCCTTCCGTCTACTTCGGCACACTTCTCACACGGATCGTGGCCCACGGGGATCTCCAAGGCAAAAACGCCCCGTCGAAAAAATTAGACTTCAGGATGTCAGGATCGCTGCGTGATTCCTTCGCAGCGAGAGGATGTCAGGGAAGGGGGGGCGCAACGGGTACGAAACGCAGTGCGGCGAGGAGGAGCGCCGCACGGCTGCGGCGGCCACGGCCTCGGAGTCTTGGATGCTCTGCTCCAGGGTCGTGACGCCCGTCTTGCCTCGGCAGAGGCGGGAGGGAAGCGAGAAGGTAGGAAGGAAACTGCACCTGGCGAAGAACGCAAGGACGTCCTGATGAGGCCAGGCTTTCGGGTTGTGGGGTTCTTCGTTCAGATATGGACGATGATCTACCTGGACTTGGTGAGCGCTTGGGCGCTTGAAGGCATCAAGGGGGAATGGGAAGGGGGGAGGTGAGGGGAAGGCTGCCGTGGGCCCCCCAGGGAGGTCCAGCCCCGCAACATGACCTCAATGCAGGATCCGAACGCATTCCGGAGAAAACCGTTCTGCTCCAGGCCTTGCCCCTGGCCCTGGCCCGTGTGGTCCAGAGGCAAGGGCCCTGCGGAAACATGGATCTAGCTGGTTAGCGGAGCGCACTGGTTTTCCGCCTAAGAAGTCGCCCTGTGCGCCAGGCCTGGGGGAGGGAGGGGGCAGGCGGACGGGGGGGGGAGGGGTCAGCGGAGATGAGGGGGCAGAAGTCGAGGGAAACTGCTGTGGCAGAAGAACAGGAAACTGCATAAGCATAACCTTTCGACGGTCCGCGCGGATATTTTGGATCTGCGCTGGACCCCGCTCGCTGGCGCGCGGAGCGCACCAGGCGGCGCCGGAGGCTCCGCCAGGGGGGCCCCACCGCCGATCCAAGAAATCTGCGCGGAGCTACAAAGCTTCTTGTTACAGTCAACCCGTACAGCAAGGACGCAGGATAAGGATGCAAGGGCCTTGGAAGGCCATGTCAGCACTTCGTGAGCGGGGCGCGGCCAGCAAAAGCAGCCAAGGATGGGCCGAAGGGGGAGGATGCGAGGGTTACCCTGGGAAGTTGCTCATCCTTCCTATGCGGGTTGACAGCATGCATTTTTCTTCCAAGTTCGAAGAGGCGTGCTGAGGGTTTCCCGTGCCTCCAACATCCCGCGAGCCAGGCCCACGAGGAGGGGTGGAGGGGGGCGTGGGAGGCGGGCGCGCGGGGGGCAGAGGCAGAGGGGAGGGGAGGAGACTGCGTGCGGGAGGGGTGGGGAAGGGAACAGGAGGGGGCGGCACAGAGGAGGGAAAGAGTGCGGGGGTAGTGGGAGGAGGGAGGGAGGAGGGCGAAGGAGGAAGGATGCGGAATGGAAGGATGGGGAGGGAGAGGGGATGGGAGGGAAGGTGGAGAGAGGACGAGGGAAGGGACGGAGGAGGGGAGAAGGGAATAAACAAACAGACGGACAGACAAACAAACAGACAGACAAACAGACACTGCTGATGCGCCGGAACGCGTCCCTGGCCTGGCGGGAAGGGTGCAGAGGGCCGCGGTCCTCAGAGGATGAAGGAGGGTGGAAGGGGCGGGTTCAGATAGTTTCTTCCTCCCTTGCCAGCTTCCGTTTCCGCCTCCCCACCCCACCCATCCTCGTCTCTCCCTCCTCTCTCTCTCTCTCTCTCTCCGCCTCGTCTCCCCCCTCCTATCTCCCCTCCTCGCCTCTCCCCTCCTCGTCTCTCCCCTCCTCGTCTCTCCCCACCCATCCTCCCGTCCTCCCCCCCTCCTCTCTGAGCCCTCCTCGTCTCTCCCCTTCCCTCCCCCCTCCTCTCCCCCATCCCCCCACCCTCCCTCTCCCCTCCCCCTCTCCCCCTCTTCTCCCTAGGACCTCCGACGCCGTGCGCTCTCTTCGCAGCGGGGCACCCCCCACCCAGAAGGCCCGGACCCTTTCCTGGGGCACTGGCTCCTCAGCCGATCCGCTGTTTGACGGCCCAGCCCCGTGGAGGCCGAACACCGCCAAAAACCTGCCCGCTTGTTTTCACCACGACGCGAGGGGGGGGGTCTGGGTCCGATCCCTCCCTCCTCCCACTCCGCCTTCTCCTTCTGCCGCTTGCCTCCTCAGTTCGCATCGAAAAGCTCGCTGGAGCTTTTCCTTTTTTTTTTTTTTTCCTCCGCCGCAATCTCCAACGAAATCGCCTGAGGGTCCGCTGGCTTTGCCAGTATCGATCGGCTGCCACACAGTCCCAAGAGGCGACAGACCTGACGTGTGAAGACACCCTCCCCTGGTCTCGTCATGCCCACCCCTCATCGTCCCACAACCCCTTCTCCTGCCGCCCCATCCTTCAATTCCTCCCCACCCACTCCTCCACCTACCTGTCTGCTTCCTGCCCTTCCTCCTCCTCATCCTCCTTTTCCTGCGCCTCCAAGAGGCTCCCAGGAAGCTCCCAGGAGGCCCCAAGAGTGCCCCCAGAGGCTACCAAGACCTCCTCCTCCTCCTCCTCCTCCTCCTCCTCCTCCTCCTCCTCCTCCTCCCCCCACCTCATCCTGTTGCTTCACGTCGAGGGATATCAAGACGAGGTTCGGGAATATTCTGGGGCGCTGTAGTAGGTGCGAGAAAGCGGGGGAGAGAAGAATGAGTAGTGAGAAGGAGGGGAAGATTAGGATGGATGAGGATGGATGGGGAGATTAAGGATGGATATGAAAATGCATTCGCACGCGCCCCTCGTTTCACAACCATCTCTTGGCAGGCTCGTGCCACGTCCGTGCCTGAGAAGCTAGAACATGACCCCCTACTCGAAAACTGAAGGACGGATGATGTTCTGGCTACCCGAAAACTAGAGATACGCTGCCCCTCAGGAGGGCTATCCCGCTCGTGCGATTAAGACCGAACCACACACCTTCATAGCAAACGAATCGCATCGCGATGGGACAAACAAAACGGATGGAGGATGCATGGTGAGGAGCAAGGACGAGAGGAAGAGGAGATGGCCCCGTCGCACAACCCAAACGCCTCGTCACCTCATCTCTAGACCCCCTCCGTGTTGCAGCCAGAGCGTGCTCGAAGGGACAGAGCACTATATACTGGGACGTGGCAACAAACAACTTCTTTTAGTCGGCAGCGCAGGGCGACCCCAGTCGGCAACAAGGCACACTCACACACACACACACTAGGAATACACTGACAGTAATTTTATGACAGGCTTGCCGCCCGCACCCTTAAGAGGAAAGAAAAGGGAAATCCCCTAGACACCTGAAATAGGAAGGAACCAAAGTGAATCGGAATATGAGAATCCAAGCATACCTACTTACGGTCAACGACTGGTTCTCTAAGGATGCAGGGTAAGCATGCAAGACCACTGGGCGCCCGCAAGGGCATCCTCAAGCACTCACGTGCTGGGATAATGTGGAATAACGTGCTGGGGGACTAAGGTGCCCAAGGAACGCTGGGGGACTGGGCGCCCGCAAGGGCATCCTCAATCACTCACGTGCTGGGATCGGGCGCTGCCAGAGGAACCGCTGGCCCAAGGTGCCCCACTCTGGGACCTTCTCGCCCGGGTCAATCCAAACCTGGGTCAGTCGGGCCTTTTAAGATCCTGCCGGATCCTGCAGGGTCCTGCATCCAAGCCCGGGTCGGTGCAGCCCTGGCTCTGCAAGATCCTGCAAGATCCGGCGCTCTGGCTGACCCCTGTCTGACTCTTGACCCCTGTCTCTTGAGCCCCGATGATCTCCGGAGAGGCCCCCACTGGTGCCCAGAGCACCCCTGACGAGGCCCAGAGAGCCCTTGGGTCCAGGGACCTCCTGGGCCAAGGATACCTCTGGCAACCCCTGGGAGACGAGGGGGAGGGGGATGAGAAGCCGAAGAAAACACGATTCGAGGAACCGTTGGGTCGCGATCCGAATTCGGGCGGTGGTAGCTCGCCATCGTTCGGACGTCCAGTCCCCGTATATTTCATCGCAAGATGAGCCAACATGCTCCTCGATTGTCCTCGCCGAAAAAAAATGCACACGTCCGAGCGATGCCAGGGTAAGTGGGGGGGACCCACAGAGGGGGGGCGAGAAAAGGGCCCGATTGGGGGCCCTTCAGGGCCTCTCTCGGAGCGAGCAGGGGCCCCAAAGCCCCAGGGGCCCCTTTCGGGCCCTGTTGGACTCTTTAGAACACCTTTAGGGCCTTGCAGGGCCTCTATAGGGACCTTTGGGGACCTGGCGAAGACGACGTGCAGCCTGCCCAAGCCCCTGTCAGGCACGGCGGCTGCCAACAAGGACCTCGGGATGGACCTCCAGCGACGCACACTCCCCGATCCTGGCAGGGCCAGTCTGGGGAGCTCCAGGTCCAGAGGGGGGGCCCCTTCGGGCCCCCTTTTCTTGAGCTCCTTTGGGCACCTTCAGGGCACCCTCAAGCGTCCTGAAGGGGCTCATGAAGCCTATCAGGCCCAGAGAGAGAGAGAGAGAGAGAACAAAAAAAAAAGAAAGACCGAGAGAAGAGGTACATACTATCGTATAGACGAGGAGGGAGAAGGGTAGACAGACGAGGAGCCAACAACGAGAAGTAAAAAAGGAACGACAATCGGAAATAAAAAATGACAGAGTAAATGGGAGATAATAGCCAAACCACTACAACATTAAACAAACAGGGCTGAAGGTGATCCGGAGATGAACGATACTGTGATAGGCACATACAGATATAAACACGCACATACATCCATGCATGCATACATACATTCATACATTCACACATACATATACTAGAACCACGCGCGCTTCACGCGCGCTCAGGTTCTAGCCGCGCCCAAGAAACGCGCACCACCAATTGCCAATGTGCCAAAGAAGAGTGCAACGGCGATTCGAGCGCAAAACTATCGCTTGATGCCCTTCGTAAATCCACAAAACATCTCGCGATCCCATACACTCACTATGAATCCATCCCTACCGCAAATTTTACGGTCCTCCCCTTAGCCCCTGTCATCAGGCCTCGGCTGTTCCATATATCGATGTCCGCGTCAATTTCGAAATTGCTTTCCCCTGTTCGCGCTCACTTCGCGGGCATGGAAATCCTGCGTAGGTCCCTGGGCAATCGTCCGTGCTGCGATGACGAGTATACGTCCCCCCACAACCTCGTCTTCATCCTCCTCCTGCTCCTCCTCCTCCGCTTTTTCCTGGTCATCTTCCTCCTCTTTCTCCTCATCCTTCTCCTGATCGCGCTCCCCGCCCCCGTCCTCTCCCCCCTCCCTCCCCGCTCCCCCCACTTCCCCCCCGTGCCAATTGTACCCTACCCTTCAGCGATTATGTCACCCTGATCTGCCCACCCGCTCACCGTTCCTCCCGACCCCCAGGCACGCTGCTCGCTCACGTCTCCCATTTTTGCCATTCCACTTCACTCCCCCTTACCGCCCTAGTTGCTCCCCCAGCGGTTCTCCCCATTCCTTCCCCGTTATTGGATTGCTTCCAAAACTTAGCGAACTACAAGGTACATACATATGTATACATATGTGTACGCAGGTACGTATGTATGTATGTATGTATGGATGGATGGATGGATGGACGGATGGAAGTATGTATGTATGTGTGTATGTATGTATGTATGTATGTATGTATGTATGTATGTATGTATGTATGTATGTAAGTGTTTGCATGCCTGTATGTATGTTTTATGGATGTATGTATGTATGTATGTATGTATGTATGTATGTATGTATGTATGTATGTATGTATGTATGTATGTATGTATGTATGTATGTATAGATGTATGCATGTATGCATGTATGCATGCATGCATGCATGCATGTTTGTATATATGTATATATACACAGACTAGAACCATCGCACGCGCTTCGCGCGCCCTCAAGTTCTAGCTAGGCTTCATCGACTAACTCATGTGATATCATATTGATCGCTTCTTGCGTCCAGGGACTCCCTTGGAGGCCCTGCGCAAGCCTCGGACTCGTGTAGAAGGGGGAGTGGGGAAACGCGGAAATCATTAATTTCCTTTAGATATTCAACGATTTGGGACCCTCAATTGCGCTGTTCTTGGAGCCTCGTCGGGGTCTTCCTGGGGCCTCTCAGGGATCGGGGGGGTGTTGGGGCCTTTGGGGGGTCCCGGAGGCCCCTCGGAGGTCTCTGGAAGCCTCCTGCTCCTGCAGTTAGGCTCAACTTGGGCCTGTTCTGGGTGGTCTGGGGCTGTCCTGGGCGCCTCTTCGGCAGTCTTGGAGCCTTCTTGGCCAGTCTTGGGGCCGTCCTGAGGGTCTCTTGGGTGGTGTTGGGGCGGTCTTGGGAGCCTCTTCGGCGCTCTTGGACCGTTGGAAGCTCGAAAACGCGAGAAACTAAAAACATTGAAAAAACTATGAAAATCTACGATGTTGGCGATTCTGCCATCATCCCCCGATGCCCCCCCCCGCCCCCTCCCTCCCCGTGTGAGTATTCCGCTTCCTGTTCTCTCACACGTCCCTCTCATGTGGCTATCCTCTCACCTTTCTCCTCCCACTCTCACGTTCCATCTCCCTTCCCTCTTACGAGTCCTCTTAACATTGTCCTGCGACCTGTTTCATCACTCCGCTTGCATCTTCAGCCTCATTACCGGCCATTGACAGAAACATGATGTAACAATTTTAAAATTGCCCCCCCCCCCGTGCTTTGCACCCGTGCCCCCTAGCACCCCCTTCACCGGGCGTCGGGTCCCAGGCTCGAGGTGCCTGCCTAAGGGGTTGGCACGACCCCCAGGTGGCTCCTCTTTAGAATTACCAGCGCCCGCGTGCCACCTGGGGGTCCTACACCCACTGAGAAATAAGGGGGATGCCCGGCGCGACCCTGATGAGGGGCGTTCCTCCTCGTCCTCCTCAATCTTGTATGTGTGCGCGTGTTTCGTGGGACGGCTTATCGCGTTTCGCGGCCGGGTGGGCGCCTCGGAACACCTCGGCTTCAGCCTTGAACGCCGCCCGGGCCCCCCCCCCTTGTCCGCGTCTGGCGGCCGGGGGGGCGCCTCGGGACACTCTGGAAGGAGGCGAGGTGTCGCGGTCGACGGGCCACGAAATGGCCCGCCGCCCAGAACCACGCTCCTCGTTCCTCGCCCCCCTGGGCTAGCGCGCCTCCTCCTCCTCCCTCCTCCTCCTCTTCCTTCTCTTCCCTTCCTTATTTGGTATTTGTCATCCGTCCTCCTCCTCCTCCTCTTCCCCCTCCAGCTGCTGAAAGTCCAGAGGGGCGACAACGCCAAAACAACAGAAAATCATACAAAGTGACATCATTGGGCCTTCCTGGCGGCCCTCTTGGGGCCTCGTGGGGCTCGTTTGCGGCCCTCGAAGGCCGGCCTGGAGCGCTCTTGGGCAGTTTTCGGAGTTCGGGGCAGTCTTGGGGCTCTCTTGGGGGTCTTTGGTGGCTCTCTCGCGGCTCTCTTGGGAGCTTCTGGGGCGCCTGTGAGGCGGATGTTGGGCCGTCATGGGGCCCTCTTGGGCCGTTTGGGGGCTCTCGGGGCTCTCTTGGGGGCCTCCTGGGCCGTCTCGGGGCGATCTTAGGGACTTCTTGGGGCCGTTGTGGGCGCTTTCGAAACAAAACGAGCATGCTAAATATATACGCACGTCTTCTTAAGGAAATGAGACGATCTTTGCCTCGTGGGGGTCCTCTTGGGGCTCTCTTGGAGCGTTTTCGGGGACGCTTGGGACGTCTTGAAGGAGTCTCAGGCTCTCTTGGAGCGCTCTTGGGGCGCTCTTGGCTCGTTTTGGAAGCCTCTGGGGCCGTCTGGAAGCCATCGTGGGTGCTCTTGGAGCGCTCTCGGGGGTGAAAGAATCCCCCACAGGGCCGAAAATGGGTCCTGGGCTTTGGGGTGCGGAGGGGGTGGCCCCATTCGAAAAGTTTTTTTGTGATTCTGCGAAGTTTATGCATCAACGGGGGGGGGAGGGCGCGCCCCAAGCAAGCCAGAAACAACTTGCACGTTTGCGGGGGGGGGCTCCATGCCAAGTGAAATCCCTCGAAAATAGAAAACGCCCGCAGGGTTTGCCATGGGTGCGCCGCATGGGCGGCGCCAACACGCATCGGGAAGCCGCGAGGAACAATTTTGGACCCACATTGGAAAGCCATCGAGAAATCATTGGAACGCCATTGGGAAACCATTCGCAAACCATTGGAACAGCATTGAGAGGTTACTGAGAAATTACTTGAAAACGATTGGGAAACCATTGAACAATTTGTGGAAAGAAACATAGATGGGCTCCATCGCTCGATGGCAAAACGGGGGGGAACGCTCCGAACCAACTTGAGGAAGCTTCTCCAGAACTCCAAGTCAAGATTATTCATAAACAGCAAGCCGACTTGATGCCCCAACGGGGCCTTGCACTTGAACCCAGGGGGGGCGGCGGGAATCGCGCAACTCGGCAGGCACTTGCACGCTAGTACTTGTGAGAAGACGGGCGAGGGGGGGCAAACGCCGTGCAAAGAAACTCTCCTGAATCTGAAAAGAATACGTATCTTTGTCATTGTCTGCCGGAGGCGGCCGGGGGGGGCGAACACTCCGACATTACATTATACATTTACAGACAGACATCATACATACATACATACATACATACATACAGACAGGCAGACATGCATGCATGCATGCATATATACATATATACATACATACATACATACATACATACATACATAAGTACATACATGCACATATACACACATACACACATACACACATACACACATACACGCATGCATGCATGCATGCATGCATGCATACATACACACATACGCGCATACCTACATACATACATACATGCATGCATGCAGGCAAGCATGTATACATTGTAGTATGTTGCAAGACATGCCATTACACTACATTGCATTCCATTATGGTCCATTACGTTACACTGCATACATGCGTACATACATAGATGCATGCATGCATACATGCATGCATCAATGTATACATGTATAATATATAATTGTGTATGTGTATATATACATATATATATATAGATGCGAGGAGTGGGCATCTGCCACCGTGCCCCTGGCACGAAGTGGTGTGACCAAAGGCTAATGCAGCACTGAAAGGGATGTGCTGCTGCTACAGCCAGAATTGTAGGTCTTTGAGGGCCAGGACCAATCGTTTCTCGGGCTGGCCCGGGGTCTGCTGGGATCGCTCGCGTCGGCCTACCCCGCCCAGGAGGGCCCAAGAACGAGCCCAGATGGCTACAAGAAGCCCCCGAAATGGTCGAATAGGACCCCAAGTGGCCCAAAGATCGCTCCCAGACGCCCAAGATGGCCTCAAGATGCCCCAAGAAGCATACAAGACGCCACAAGAGGCCTCCAAGCTCCAAGTGGCAAACCTCATGCATTTTCCATTGGTTGTTAAAGCAGATGTTGGCGTTCTCGCCTGTTCGGCTTCCCGATGCTCCAAGACGGCCCAAGAGGTTCCTGAGACCACCCCAAGACGGCCCTGAGGAGTCCCAAAGACGGCCCAAGAAGCGCCCAGAACAGGCCAAGAGGGCCCCAAGACGGAACACGAACAGTAAGTCCGAGCCTTACGCCCGAAGAGGCTCCCGGGAGGCCCACACAGGCGCCCTAGAGGCTCCAAGAGGCCCCCGCGACGCCCCCAAAGAGGCCCCAGGATCCCAAGAGGCCCAAACCGGCCTCCGAGAGGCTTCAAGACTACCTCCAAAGGCCTTCGAGATGCCTCCCACAAGATCCCCACGAACGCCAAGTCGGCTTTACACCCACAACCCAGGCACGGTGGCGGAATGGGCCGAAGGCCATTAGATCCGCCGCCCCCTGCTTGCAGGGGTGCACGGCGTGCTGGATGTTTCAGGTTTTGGTTTTGGTTCTTTTTCCAAAAGAACTCCCCAGTGGGCTCCGGCAGAACCCGCCGGCCACCCGGAAGGCCCCCAAACGTGCTCAACGACCGGAAACAATCCTCCAAAAAACGGCCGTTTCGCTCGGGACATCCTCAAAAAATCGCGAAGATGGCCCAAGATGGCCTCCAAGTCCGCCCGAGATGGTCCAAGACGGCCTCCAAAACGGCCCAAGAGAGTCCAAGACGGCCCAAGACGGCCCAAGAGGCCCCCCAGAGGCCTCCCAGACGGCCCAAGAGGCCTCCAAGAGGTCCTCCAGGAGAGTCCGAAGAGGCCAAAATCATTGATTTTTCCTTGGTTTTTGAAGGATTCTGGCATTTGCGCCTTTTCGGCTCTCCGACGGCTCGAGACGGCCCAAGAAGCCCCCAAGATCGCCCAAGAGGCCCCCAAGAGAGCCCCATGATGGCCCAAGTGGCCTCCAAGATGGCCCCTAGAGGGCCCCAAGAGGGCCCAAGAGGCCTCCAACACGCCCAAGATGGCCTCCAAGACGCCCAAGATGGCCTCCAAGACGGCCCTGGAGCATTCCAAGCGGGCCCCAAGTCGGCCCATAGAGGCCCCCCAAACGGCTTCCGACGGCTTCAGACGTGCCAGGAACCCACCAAGATGGCCGAAGTTGGCTCGAAGCTGGCCCGAGACGGCCCAAAAAGCCCCAAAGATCGCCCAAAGCTTGCCCAAGAGGCCTCCAAGACGGCCAAGATGACCTTCAAGATGCCCACGTGTTCCCCGAAGGCTTTCCAAACCGATTCGGGGAACACGTGGTCCGATAGCTTGGTAGGTCTGGCCTCAACGTTCGGCCACATAGGCGCTTCCAAAAAGGCAGGGGGCGGCGGTGATTCGCCGTAGGCGTCTTCGATACAGGATGCAATCGATCCGCCGCCCCCTGCTTGCAGAGGTGCACGGCGTGCTGGACGATTCAGGTTTTGGTTTTGGTTCTTTTTCTAAAAGAACTCCCCAATGGGCTTCGGCCCGTCCCGCCGGCCACCCGTAAATTTCCCAAAATCCGTCTGTCAATGCCTTTGTTGCCCCAACTTGGCCCAAGATGGCCTCCAAGACGGCCAAGATGGCCCAAGATGGCCTCCAAGATGCCTCCCAGACGGCCAAGATGGCCTCCAAGACGGGTAAGATGGCTCCAAGATGCCTCCAAGACGGCCCAAGATGCCCTCCAAGACGGCCAAGATGGCCCCAAGATGCCTCCAAGATGGCCCAAGAGGCCTCCAAGACGTTCTCCAGGAGAGCCCGAAGAGGCCAAAATCATTGGTTTTCCTTAGGTTTTTGAAGGTTTTTTGCGTTTTCTTCTTTTCGGCCTTCCGACGGCCCAAGAGGCCCCCAAGATCGCCCAAGAGGCCTCCAAGAAGGCCCTATGACGGCCCAAGGGCCCCCCAAGACGGCCCCAAGAGCGCCCCAAGACGGCCCAAGAGGCCTCCAAGACGCCCAACATGGCCTCCAAGACGGCCCTGAAGCGCCCCAAGAGGGCCCCAAGACGGCCCAGAGAGGCCCCCAAGACGGCTCCAGACGGCGTCAGACGGACCAGGAACGCCCTAAGACGGCCAAAGAGACCCCCAGGAAGCCCCCAAAGGCCCCCAAGAGGCCCAAGGAGGCCCCCAAGATGCCTCCAAGAGGCCTCGAAGAGGCCCCCAAGAAGCCCCCAACAGACCCCAAGGGTGCCCCAAGAGACTCCTAACAACCCTCATCCTCCTACTCTATTTCTTCCTCTTCCTCTTCCTGTTCATAATCATTCTCTCCCATGTGTTCCCCGAAAGCTTTCCAAACCGACTCGGGGAACTCATGGTCCGATAGCTTGGCCAAGCTCTAGTCCAACTTTCGGCCACATCGGCGTTTCCAAAAAGGCAGGGGGGCGGCGGTGATTCGCCGTAGGCGTCTTCGATACAGGATGCAATCGATATACTGCAATCATCTAGGGAAAGAGGGAAGACATGCGGACAAAATATTACATGACAGAGAAGAGGAGACAGACGAGGAGCGGGAAGGGAATACAGACGAGGAACATAAGATGAGTGAGAGAGAGAAGATAATACATAAAAGAAGAGAAATAATAACCGAGTTAGGTCTTTACTACCCCGCCCCCCCGCTAGTGGAAACTACATATCCTTTCGACGCCCTTGTTGAAGGACTGGGGTCCCACCAGTAATGGAACATAATTTGTCCTCCACGACACCCGCCGCGCAGCAACGACGACGACGACTACGACGTCGATTACGACTGCGACCACGATACGACTACGGCTACGGCTTCGACTACGAGTAGTTAGCCACTACAGCGACTTTTAATACTACGACTACAACTACGAGTACGAGCACGACTACGAGGAGGGAGAGAAAGAGGAGACGAAGGAAGAGGATCCAGAACTAATGACCTCCTAGGGCTAGTCTAGAGAAGAGGAGAGGGACTGGCCTAGGAAAAAAATGGTTGCGAACTAATGTTCGTGGGCTCAGGAGAGCAGAGGACAGAAAACACCAAAGAAGAGAAGCTATATAGATAAAAAGTGGGGAAGGGAGGAGAGAAGGGAAGAGATTCCGAATCAAGGCCCAGACCGCTCCAACGTAAAAAAAAAAAAAAACAGGCCTAGAATAATTGAATCGCGATCCAGGTGTCCTGCTGCGAGACCACCAACATCACTTGGATCGCGGTCAATTTGTTTGGGATCTGGATTTGAATGATTTCCGGGGGCATCTGGCAGGGGGCGCCGTCTGTCGACATCCGACGTCCGATGTGCTGCCTTGTTCAGCCTGGAGTCCCCCTTCGGACCCCTTTGGAACCGTTTTGCAACTCGAACAAGCTCACTTGCGTGGCGTTTCGCCCCGAACCCCGCTTAATCCACCCCCTTTGAAAGCAAAGCAACGCTGGGACGAGAAGGCGCGCAAACGAGTCCCGACCTGCGGGAATCCAGATTTCATGTCGGGCTTCGCTGCGCCGCCCCCCTTCCCGTTCTATGCAAGCTAACTTGATGGAGTCTGAAAGATGGCAACCTCTTTTCGGCGGCCCGCCCCGGCCCCACAGTCTGGCACTGCCGCAGCCCCGCTCAGTGAACGCCCTTCAAGGAACGCCCCTCGGGGCTGACCGGGCACGGGGGCCGACTAGCCCTGACCGGCGATGTCGACGATTGCAAACCGACCGGCCCGGACCAACCTGACAAACCGCGACACAGACATCTGGCTGCTCCAACTTTTTCGATGCGTGGCCCTCAGATGTCCGGACTACTTCCCCAGGGCAGGTTTGTCGCCATGAGTCCTTGTTGTTGACGGCCCCGAGGCCCGGCGAGGCCCGGCCAGGGCCCCCGAAGTCCGAACAAAAATACCAAAGACTGACTGCTCCAATTTCTGTGGGAACGTCGGATCTCTGCCCTGGGGATGCTGGAGACTGGACCGGCGGGCCAGGAAGGAGGCTCGCCGCGTGTCGGTGCTTCCTGCCGAGGCTCGACTGCTCCCGGCCGCAGCACCAGAGGTCGGGCCTCCGAGGCCCGACAGCAGCGGCGCCAGTCAGAGAGCCTCTGGCGAACCCATGTCAAGGGCCAAACACTGATCCGTGCAGTAGGAGCTCGACCACAAGAAGCCTTCCACAAGAAAAAACCCACCCTGAGACCCCAGGATGTCCATTGCTGTTGTGTATTGGAACCCAAGGAACCCATGGCACCCTGGAGGCAAGCAGGGTGCTTCTTGGCATGGGCTTCCACTGTATCAGCGGCCTCGCGGGCTGGGCCCCTGGGCCACGACGCCGCGCCCCGGAGTCCAGACCTCACAGGGCGCGGACACGGACACGTTCGCCGCTCGTGGTCACTGCGTGGTCACCGCGCTCCCTCCACCTGCATGCACGAATCGGGGGCTGCTAAAGGTGCCCCATGGGCCAAGGTGCCCCCAGCTACTCGCTCACACTTGGAGCCCCTCGGGCCTCTGGGCCTCGTGAGGGGTGCTCTGGAGACCCTGGGGGGCCCACACTGGAAACTCTGGGAGCACCTTGGGCCAGGGGCACTTCTAGCGACACCCCAACAAAGGGCGTCCATACTTGCAGAGCGGCAGCTAGGATCGCGGCAGTAACACATGAACTCTTCGAAAACCTTCTTTTCTGCCTCGCCCTCCGCCGTCACCTTGGCCTTCATCTCCTCTCCGGGCGATGTTCCCACACATCCGGCGTCGTGGTTTGAACGCCGATGACAAACTGGTCTTGCGCGAGATGGCATGGCGACCTCACGCGGTGGCTTTCGAAGGACGCGGCTAAGACGGACCTGTTGTTTGCTCGTCGCTCACTTGTCCACAGAGTGGCTCCCCAGAGGTCTGGATCCCTTTCCCAGGACTGGCGCTTCATCCTGAATCGCTTTATGACGGTCCCAGGGTGGGGCCCCTGGTGGCCGAAGATTGGCAACAAAACTCCGCGGTGATTCGTTCGCAACGTGAGGACGTCCGGGCATGTTGCTGATTCTTTTGACGCTCCGGCCTCTGCAGGCTTCTGAGGACAACCCGAGACTGAAGAGATCCCCACGAATCCCGCGACAGATCTCTGGGGGCCCATGCCCAAATCATCCATTCCCGAACATGTTCGGTAACGCTCCTGACGAACTGGTCGGTACTAAAAAGAATCTCGGCAACGAGCAGCGAGGCGTCGGCGTCTTCCGACAAGCACCCGAATTTCGGTAGCGCGCTACCGAAATGTATTGCGGCGCTGCCAGCATGTTCCACATGAGCGCTGATTAAACGCGGCCATCAATTCTCCACAACGCTACCGACAATTAATTTGATCCTTACCGGAAAATCGTTTGACCGTTGCCGATATTCGTTCGACCGTTACCGCAAATCCGTTTGAACGTTACTGAAATCGGCACCTTTATCGAATTTCGTTTCGCCGTTACCGAACAAAACATTTGATTGGATTCCGACGCGCAGTCTGTTCGTTACCGAACTTAGGCTCTCTCCGGTCGCTTCTAATATTGGGCGCGACCGAAATCCGTTACGGACAAATTCCAGTAAAGGATGATCTTGGTGGTGACCTCTGGGGACACAGCCCGTTCCGATAGACAGGAACTGCTGTCAATGTTCGTCCCCTTTCTGGCCCGACACTGAAGCCAACTGGGGAGCTAAGGTGGGAAAGCATTGGTTCTGTCCAGCAGAAAAGGGGAGAGACAGGGGCCGCCTCGTTCGTTGCCACGGCTGGACGCAGATCGAACAAACTGTCAGTTTCGACTCCGGGAGGGACAGACTTCGAGCGGATTTGCCCTCGTCCCCCCTCTTGACCGATTTTCTCGGGGTCCATCCAGCGCAGACCCCCCGACCGTTTCCAAGCCCGACGACTCGCCGATGATGCGCGGATGAGCGCCGGGGACAGCCCAATCTTTCAGGAGTGCTGTCTCGATGCGGTCGAAGCTTTGAGCAGATCACCATCAACGCGGGCGCGCGTCGCGCCGGACACGAAACGAGGCGCTGGTGCACACGGAGCTGGTAAGACAAACACTTAACATTGCACGCTGCAGAAAGGGGACACGACTCAAAAAAAATGGCACGCAAAAGCGAATCCACAATGAGTGTTTGCGAAACATCCGCTGAGATTACCGCAAAAAGCGTAAGCGCCATGGAAGCACACAATGCGTGTAGCCTGAAGGACGCGGGAGCAGAATGCTGCTGTGCTCCATGACGTGTTCGTTTACCGCCCGCGCTCATGCGGCACGCGGCCGAAGGAGACCAACTCAAATGCAACGAGCCTCTGGCAGCTACTCCTGGCCCTCCTCATCCACCCCCTGGACTTCCTGCTCCTCCCCAACCGCTCCAGATCTACGACCAGAATCTGAAGGGCTGGCGGAGAGGGTCCCCCCATCCAGAAGAAACAACCAAGCGTATGTCTGTTCCAGACGCTGGAGGTCTGAATCTCATGTAAAATGACGATGAATAAAATAACTAATGTGGGGGGAACGATTAACAACATCATGTAATACTTTCAGACTTTTCGGTTTCCGCTTCGCTTCAGCCTGGCCGGTCGACCGTCCAGGCGCGAGCACGAGGAAGGCGGAGGGGAACGATAAAACAACTAGTTAGCTTCCCTGCATGGGGCCAAATGTTCTAGTCATCATCCCGGGCGCTGCCGCGTGAACACGCGCCCCAGCCATTTCTTCCTCATCATCCTGCATTGCAGCGCTGCGCCGACACGCCACGGATCCGACTCTCACCATCTCAAAGGAAAAACCAGTCCGACAGCAAGTTGACGACCTTCCTGATCGGGTTGGCCCTGTGCTGGGCCGCCTCGAGGGGGAGGGCGCATGGGGAAGCAGCAGCCAGGCGGAGGAACAAGCATCCCCCACATAAAACATCAAACATAAATTTTCGGATCTCCACGAGGATTTCTTGGATCGACGCAGAGCCCTCCTCGCACGCGGAGTGCGCCAGGGGCGGCGCCAGAGGCGCCGCCAGCGGCATTCAGCGCCGATCCCAGAAACCCGCTCGGAATTCTGGAAGTTCATGTGTATGTCATGATTTGCTCCCCGACCGACGTCGCATGGGTTCGTGGTACGGCCCCCTGGGGATCTGCGATCCCTTTCCCAATAAAACGAAACCAGGACGAAGACAAAGTCGGGTGAGGATGAATCCAAAATCTCTGAGATCCAGCGGCTCCGGAGAATGTCTCCGGCGCCGCGGCCTTCTCAGAATGTTCCGGCACGCTCCCACAGCGTTCCGCAAAGCTCTGGAACGGATCTATCCTCGTCTCAGCCCCGTCCGAAAGAGGCCTCCCCTGAGATCCTTGTTTACATCCAAATTATTGGATGCCGGATGCTGTTCGGTCAAGATTGGTAAAGACCGATCGGCACTTCAAGTCGACCGCGAACGATCATGACCGGTTCCCAAATCGGCGCGACTGGTCGCGAACGATCGCGACCGGCTGGTCGCGACCGATTGGTCGCGTTCATCCTCGTCCCGGCCCCGTCCGGACCAGGGAACTGGCTGGGGGAGGGGTGTGGGACGGTCCTGGAGCCGGGCAGCGGTCTCCAGGAGGCCGCAGACGTCTCCCCAAGCCGGACGTCACCACTGTGTCTGCGCCGCCTGGGCCCGAGGGTGAAGGGCTGGAGACGGGCGAGCGCGCCACTAGCTCGGAGCCTCCTCTGAGCGTCTCGGAGACTGGCAGAAGCGGGCGAGGCCAGGGCGGAGGCGGGAGCTGGAGGGAGGGACCAGCGATGCACCGGCGATGCACCGACGATGCATCGGCGACGTCGACGTGAAACAATTCGGACCAATCCACATCGAGCCGTATAGGCGATGCATCGTCGATGCGGCGCGATCCTCCGACCTCATCTACTCTAACCCCATCTAGGAGGCCTCGAGACGAGGGTGACGTTCGTCGGTGGCGCGCCCAGGAGCAAGGTAGAAAGGACGGGCCGTCTCAGAAGGCTCTGGAACGCGTTCTGTTTATTTTCGACAATGACGGGCGTCATGGGGGGGGCGAGGGGGGGTATATGACGTAACGCCCCCCCCCCCTGCCGTGCAACTCCGGAACCACAGCCGCGCCCGCGCGCACGACGACAATGAGCCACGAGCGACGACGACGACGACGCGACCAGCATATAGGTAGCGATCCGCCCCACAACGAATGTGTACACCACAATGCTCGCGTGCACCACAGCGCGCGTGTACACCACAGCACCTGCGTACACCGCAACAGCCGTGTGCAACGCAGCGCCTGTGTACACCACATTGCTTGCGTGCACCACAGCGCTCGTGTACACCACAGCGTATGTGTACACCGCAACAGCCATGTGCAACACAGTGCCTGTGTACACCACAGTGCTTGCTTACTCCGCAGCACCTGTGCACACCGCAGCGCCTGTCTACACCACAGCATCCGCGAGCAACGCAGCGCTGGTGTACACCACAGCGCCTGCGTGCAAAGGACAGGTAGAAGGAGCATGTCGGTGAGGACCTGCTGCGGACAGCCAAGCGCCACGCCAAGGAAGTGCCGATTATAGAATGCCACATTATTCCGTCCTCGCTCCTCCTCCACCTCCACCTACACCTCCTCTTCCTCCTCCTCGTCCTCCCCCTTCTCCTCCTCCTCCTCCTCCTCCTCCTCCTCCTCCTCCTCCTCCTCCTCCTCCTCCCTCACCCTTCCCCCCTTTCGTGCGGGGCGGCGCTGCAGCGCACGTGCGCATCTCAGCGTGCACTGCAGAATGGTCTATTGAATCACGATCCACTTGGTGCTCGGACGGCCAGCTTTGTTGGAGCCACCTGGACGCAAATGGGAAGAGTTAGGATGATGCGGGCGGACTCGGGAGTATTCGTAGATTCCAGCGACGATTTCCCCCATAAATATTTCAACCAAATCCGAAGTGAAACATATGTTTTCAGTGGAATCCACAGGCGCTCCATTTTGTCACAAAGATTCCTCGTAAAATGCTATATGCAACCGTGGTGCTCTGTTGCGTACGGTTGCTGTGCACGGCTGATGTGGTGTACGCAGGCGCTGTGGTGTACACGAGCGCTGTGGTGCCCGCAGGCACTGTGGTACACACTGGCGCTGTGTTGCACGCGGCTGCTGTGGTGTACATAGGCGGTATGGTGTACACAGGCGCTGTGGTGCACGCAGGCACTGTGGTGTACACAGGCGCTGTGGTGCAGATCGCCACCTACATGCTGCAGCTACCAGTCCTTGGTCAAACGCCGCCGACGCGAAACGTGACGTCGTCGGCCCCCTCCGCCCCCCCCCCAAATGGTTGCCGTCATCGGTCCGGAAAAAGAAACAGGCTCCAGCCGCGTCCGCGCGCACGACGACGACGAGCGACGAGCGACGAGCGACGAGCGACGAGCGACGACGACGACGACGACGACGACTGCGGACCAGACTTCTATGCGGATTCCTTTGCGGAGACCCATGCGGATCCCGATGCGCCCGGCGGCAGTTCCTGGAGCGCACTGGGGGGGGGGGGGGGCATTACGTCATAGGGTGTGTGTGGGGGGCCATCACGCCCGTCATGCCCCAAGCAATAAAGAAACACGCTCCTGAAGGCCTCCGGCCTTCTGAGAGGCCTCCCAAGCACTCTCCACGAGGGCTTCTCGGAAGGCTGGATGGCTTCTGAGAAGCTCCGCCGCCTTCTGATAAGGCCTGCCCCCACCAATGATCCCCGTCGTTTGGCTCAGGGCTGAACCTAAACGGTGTGTTTCGTTTTCGTTTTGTTTTCGTTTTCCCTCGTTTTGTCTTCGATTCGCTTTCACCGCAAAACGAAATCGAAACGAAAACGGCCCACGAAAACGCCAGAACACCGTTTAGGTCCAGCCCTGGTTTGGCTTCTGGGCCATGCTGCCGCTCTCCGGCGGCCACTCAGGACGATCTGGGCACCCCCGGACCGCTCCCGGCCAGGCGCAGATGCTGGAGAGCACCCCGAGGCCGGAAAACCACAGAGAAAGTACAGCCGACCTTGATTGGACAGGACACGCGAGAGGAACCAAGACCCTTCCGAGGGCCACACTGCCACAGGAATGTAGGAAGCATGGGCCGCGAGACACAGGACACAAGGGTACCCTTGATTTGGCAGGGTCGACCTACTACGGCAGGTTCGTGTCGTGCCGACCCCAGCGTTGGTTTTTGACACCGCAGGGATCGTTCAACCTTGAACGATCGGCCGCTGCCGCAACGTCCGATCGTTCAACATCGATCGATTCTGGGTCGCCGGCGGCGTTCAACCTTGAACGCCCGCGCTGGGGTCGCCGCTGGTCGACACGACGCAAACCTACCGTAATCAGGGCCGACTCTACGAAAACGCTCGGAAACCTCGAATCCGAGGGTCCCAGGCTTTCCCCCTCGGCGCGCCGCCCAGTCCAGGGGGCAACGGCCCTAAGGGTCGGCCGGCCCCTGCTGGAGGGGGCGACGAGGAGCACGCGCTGGTCTGGTAGCGGGCCCGAGAGGAGCGGGAGGCCCCCACGAGCCTCCCGCCAACAGTGCCGCCCAGAGCGAGACGAAACCGGGACGAGGACAAAATCGGGCGAGGATAACTCCAGACTCTCTGAGACCCAGCGGCTCCGGAGAATGTCTCCGGCGCCGCGGCCTTCTCAGAGCGTTCCTGCACGCTCTGAAAGCGTTCCAGAATGCTTTGGAACGGAATTATCCTCGTCTCAGCCCCGTCCAACAGAAGCTTTCCCCGAGATCCTGTCGTCGCATTTTTACATCCAAATCATTGGATGTCGGATGCTGTTCGGTCAAGATCGGTAAGGACCACTCGACACTTACAACCGGTCGCGAGCGATCATGACCGATTCCCAAATCGGCGCGACTGGGTGCGATCGATCGCGACCGATTTCTTAGCAAATCAGTCGAGACCGATGCTGGAATTTGAAGCAAAATCGGTAGCGATCGATCTCGTCGACCGCGACCAGGAAGTTCTGGCATCCAGTGATCAGGGGAACGGACGATTTTGCCTTGCCTAGGGCCCTGGAGCCCTCACGGATGGATCCGCCCAAAAAGTGCTGAAGAGAATGGGAGCCACTCCAGTCGATTCGAGAGCATTAATTTTAGTCGCGGCGATAACGGGCGCGGTGCATTGTGCGGGGGGGAGGGAGGAGGAGGGGAGGGGGCACAACGCAACGCCCCCGCCCCCCACCGTGACAGGCTGCGGTGCCAGACGCACTGCGGCATTGCCGGGGCCAAAACAAGGTGGGGGGGGGAGCGTTACGTTGTGGGAAGGAGGTGGGGGGGGGATGATGGGGGGGGCGTAACGCGCGTGTTGGCCCAGAGGGTAGAACAACTTCTCTGACGATGCTGCCGCTCTGTCGAAGCGTCGGATCTCAGCCCAGGGTCTCGTGGAGATCCCCAGGGGGGGCCTCCACTGCTGGGAGGCCTCTGTCTCCTCGGTCCCCGCGGGGCTCGTCCTGTTTTGTGATCCGGGCGCTCTTCCAAGGCCGACACCGTGCCCCGGGGCGACCAAAGATGGATGCGGGACGCAAAACTAGCCCCGGGGATTGGGTCGGGAACTCCTGGCGGCGCGCTCAGGGGGGAGGGGAGGGGAGGGGGGGAGGGGAGGGCTTCTTAGAAGGGGAGGGGAGGGAGGGCTTCTTAGAAGGAAGCTGCTTCTTAGGAGGAGAAGGAAGCTTCTTAGAAGGGAGACCTCTTGGCGGGAACTCTTGGGGAGGGGAGGGGGGGAGGGCTTCTTAGAAGGAATCTGCTTCTCGGGAGGCCCGGGCCTTACCCAAAGGTGTCAAACTTCGGCATGAGGCAAGCGCGTGATAAGGGAGACCGGTCCTGGGCCCTGGGGCCGTCCCCTCGACTAGCGCCTTCATCCTCCTGAAGTGGTCGTTTGATAGTCCCATCCTGCAAGGCCGCAGAGGGCCCTCAAACCCGGAAACGGTGAAAATCCGCAGGGCCCGTCTCCCTCAGGACCCCTTCCCAGACATCCGGCTTGGTTTGCCAACACGGGGTATCCGACCCTCTTCCCAAGGCCAATTTTTCATCCGAACCGTTTTTCAACGACCAAGGGGCCCGCTGACGGCCTGTATTTTTCCAGTCGGATCGATCCGTGAGGGCCCCTGAGCCTGAAACAAAGTAAAATCGCCCGATGCCCTGGTCATCGGATGCCAGGATTTGCTGGTCGCGATCGACAAGATCGGTCGCTGCCGATTTTGCTCCAAATTCCTGTATCGGTCGCGATCGGTCGCGACCGACTTGAAATCGATCGCGATCGCTCGCGACCGAGGTGGAGTGCCGATCGATCGCTACGACGATCGCGACCACGGGTATCCAATGATCAGGATTAGTTTTTTTGTTTCGCAGCGCTTTTCCTGCCCCCCCTCCTCGTCGTCTCTCTTCCTTTTCTTGCCGCGAGACCGACCCGTGGCGGAATATAATGATGAAGGACATGATGATGATGATGATGATGATGATGATGATGATGATGATGATGATGATGATGATGATGGCGCTGCTGATGATGATGACGACGACGCCCACAACGAGGACGATGATGATGATAAGGGTGATGAGGATGAGGGTGGTGAGAATAATGAGGATGATGAGGATGAGGATGAAGATGAGGACGGGGATGATGATGGCGCTGCTGCTGATGATGATGAGGATGACAACGATGATGGTAAAGATGATGTTGATGATGAGTGATGGATGGTGGATGATGGATGATGGATGATGATGATGATCATGATGACGATGATGATAGTGATGATGCTGATAACGATGATACTGATGATGATGATAATGATGCTGATGAAATTGATTGTGATGATGCTGATGATGATGATGATAATGATGATGATGATGATGATGATGATGATGATGATGATGATGATGATGATGACGTCGATGATGATGCTGATGATGACGATGACGACGATGACGATGATGCTGATGATAATAGTGGTGGTGATGATGATGATGATGATGATGAGGAGGAGGAGGAGGAGGAAACGAAGGAGGTCAATAATAATGATGATGACGATGATGACGAGGAGTAGGAGGAAATCCCTGACAACCTCTCGTTTGATTCGAGCGAGAGAATGTCGGAGTTTTCCTCAACCACGACAGGTGGGCGCTGCCACCTCGCTGGCCAGCGCGCCGGAGGCGCCGCGCAGCGCCAGGCAAAGGCAGAGGGCGAGCGCACGGCCAGCCATTGCCGGCGCTGGTTCCCAGGGGGGGTGGCCCTGCCGACGACCGTGCGAGCGACCGATCGAGGATTGGGTGTAGATTGAAAACGGGGCCGACCGTCCCGGCATTCCTATAGTCATACCACGACATGTTCTTAGAACCCAAAAATGTTCGAACAACAAAAACAATGTTCTTAAAACATACACCCCATGTGTTAAAACAAAACAGTCTTAGCCAGACATGTTCTCTAAGAACATTTCGTGGGAACCACAAGAAGTTCTTAAAACATTGTTTGGAAGAGCTATAGGCGAGCCGGGACGTTTCGCCACTGCTTGTATAGAGTTCCCCCCCGTGTCCCCACACCTCCGACAAAATGATGTGTGTCAGTGGCGGCGCTTTGCCTTTCGCTTCGGCCTCCATGCAGGGCCCTGGGACCATCAAGGATGGATCTGGGGGAAGAAAAACTTGCCCGAAAGGATGGCTGTGAACAGCTGGTGCCGCCGATTGAGCAATCCCACTGGCGTTCTCGGCGGAGGTGGTTTAGCGCGTTTCCTCCTCCTTTTTCCCTCGCCCCCTTCGGAGAAGGGTTTACCACTGTTCCTGAATAGTACGCATCCCCTCTTCCAACTGGCCAGCGACAAACACGGGACACAGTGTCGCCCCCGCCATCCCTGTCAACAAACAGTACGAGTTGCATCTTGCGGCAAACTGTCGAGTCATGTTCGGGGGGGCCCGAACACTTTGATTTTTTTTTGAGAGGGACGGCGGGGTGCCAGCATATGGCCTCTGCTGGGCCACCATCCCTCACAACACACATGAAAGCTGCACTTCGCGGCTAGATCTGGATCATTCGCGGGCACCTTGCGATCACTTTGCATTTACTTTTCACAGGGACGGCGGGGGGGCGGGCATATTGCATGCTTTGCGCGGGCCCCAAGGGGTTCGGTGAGGATGCTGACGGTGAACATATTTCCTGATGTGCGCGGGTGCATCTGGCACACTCTGTGCGTGCCCCGAACGTGGCGCGCATGGCGCGGCTGGAACATGCCGCGCACCAGTCGCACGTGGCGCATCTGGAACACCAGGCGCGCCTGGCACGCTTTGGCCCCATGGGCGCCAGTCGCGCCTGGTGCGCCTGGCACGCCTGGCGCGCGTGGCGCACCTCGCCCCAGCGTCACGCACCTGATGTCTCTACTGATCCCCATAAGGTGCCAATCGAAAAGCGACTGCTGAATATGCTGAGATTCGGGTACACTCACAACGTGTATTTACGACGGGTGGTAAAGACGCAACACCCTTGGAGGCCGAATTTCCGATTTTCCGGCGGCAGGGCGACCAGTGAAAACGACAAAAGATTGGCAGCAGAGGCAAGGGCACAAGGACAATCTAGATGAAGGCGCGCGTCCTTAATATGCCCGTTTACTATACTGCTTATACATTGGAAGAGCAGGTGGGGATGAGCCAAACAGTTTGTGCGTCTGGGAGAGGTGCCTGGGCCGCCGCGGCCCCTCCCCCTCCCCGCCCCATGGGGTCTGGAGCGGGCGGCCCGCGAGCGGTCGAGGCGTCAAAAACGGCATCGGCCAAAAAGCAAGCATCACTGGTTGTATTCGGGTGGCGCGCCCACGTGAGCCTTTTGTTTCTTGGGGAGCTTTAGTTGAATACTTTCGTCGATCGATCGACTCCAAGATGGCCCCAAGACGCCCCGAAACTCTCACGAAAGAGCCCCCGCAATGCCCCAAGCGGCGCCCAAGAGGGCCCAAGAGACTTCCCTAGTGAAGGGGTTCGCTTGGGCATCGTTGATTGGGGGGATTGTTTTGATCGCGACCGCGAGCGGGCACCCGCGCGGCGTCGAAAGGTCAAGCAACGTGCGGAACCGTGCAAGTGCAAGGCAGCGGCACATGTAGAAGGCCACTAGGCAGAGACCGCGCAAGAGTGACGAACACGGGGCGAAGTAGGAAACAGCAGAACGAGCGAAGAAGAGAAAGCGGCGACGAGAGGGGAACAGAGGGGGCGGGAAAAGAGAAGGAAAACCGCAGCTCAGACGTGGAACAAGTAAGGGACCACCCTCACCTTGCTGTACTCCATGTACTTGGCGGAAATATGCAACGGAAAAACGCACATCCAATCCAGTTACCGGATGCCAATGCCAATTGGCTGGTGGGGATACGCGAGGCACCATCAATAATCATGTCGAAGTGTGCCGGATCCCGAAAGATGGATGGACTTCTTGATCGTAGGCGCTTGCGTCCCGTCACCTCCATCCGCCCCCCCCCCAGAGTATTTACCAGTATGAACGAGCATCGTACATTCTCAGAAGCTGTCTCAGACTGGCCCAGGCACGCGGACTCCCTGATCCATTCACACTCATACTCACTCATGCTCAGGCATTTCGGCCCGTTCACATTCAAACCCTTTTGGCACTCAGACCACTCACGCTCACACGCACTCCCACGCATGCTCTCCAAGAACGCACGCTCTCAGAGCCACTCACACTCAGACTTACCAATGATGCTCAGACATTCAGATCCACTCACAGTCAGACCCACTCGAACTCACATCACTCACGCTCATACTCACTCCCACACATGTTCTCCCAACACACACGCACGTCTTTACATTCAGGGTCACGCACGATCACGCTGAGGATTACCCGCATTCAAACTCACTGGTACTCAGAGCCAAATTCAACACACGCACACACGCGGACCCACTCATGCTAAGACTCAATCGTACTCTGATTCCCCCTATCACACGAAGGCCCCCTCACACTCAGGCTCGCCGCGCATTATCAGACTTGCTCGCTCATGATCGGCGCGATGCAACAACCATGGCACTGCGGCATCCCAAGGGGCAGCCGCCAGTGGGTGCTACATGGACACGGTCGCGCTCAGCTTGAAGCGGGCCCGTTCGCGCCCAGTTTGTGGGGATGTCTCACGCTAAGCGCTCGTTTTGGCGCCCGTGTCTGCTCTATCTCGAGTGTCCCCTGGTCGAGGCGATGTAGCCAGCATGGCATTTGAGGCTTCCATTGGGGGACCCGCCAAGGAGTGTTACACGGGCCTGTTCGCGCCCAGATTGCGGGGATGCCTCCAGCAAAACGTTCGGTGTTGCGCCTCTGACTCCTCTTCCTTGAGAGGACATCGAGGGCCACATGATCGCCGCGAAGTGGCAAATTTGGCGCTTGGGGATCCCAAAGGGGAGCCGCAAAGGGGTGTTACGTTGGCCCCTTCGCGCCTATGCTGTGGGGACCTTTCAGGCGAAACATTGGTTTTGACTGTGCGCGCCAAGATCGTGGAGATGTCTCCAGCTCCTTTGTTTTGATAGCCGCATGATCACCGCGACGTGCCAGGGGAACCATGGGGCACCGAAAGGGGGAGCCACCAAACGGTAGGGCACGTGCCCATTCGCGTCCAAATTGCGGGGGCGTAGCAAGCAAAACGCTGGTTTGGTTGACCCGACTCCTTTGTTTTGACAGCACCATGACCAGTGAGATGCAGCAGGCATAGCACTTGGGCAGCGGGACCGCCAAGACCGCCAAAATGGCACAGCCACCGTGCTACCCTGACGAAGGCTGGACAAGAAACCAATGGGTTCTTCTGACCACGAACGGGCTCGCCGACCTAGACCTAATGAACGGCCCGAACATCAGAGCCACTCTCGAATCCGAGGTGGTTCTTCGTTCAGCGTCTTGACAGTAGAACACTTTACCGTTCGCATCTAGCTTGTGGAACGTCTCCAGCGAAACATAGAGGCACAGAGTCACAGGGACCAACAGAGACCAGCAAAGAGCACAGCGCAGCAAAGACCATCACAGACCAACAGAGACAAGCAAACACCGGCATATACCAAGAGATACTGGCAGCGAGCAGAAGAGAGCAGCAGAAACCAGCAGAGAGACGTAAAGAGAACAATATCTACAATCATGTGCCCAGTCAGCCGTTTTCAATATCACTCACTTGCTCATCGCATGTACTCACTGAAAACCTGGCTTGCTAGACGAGAGATGCACATGTGAGATAGAGCGCTTTCTGTGGGCGCTTGAAGGGCGGGGGATCTGGAACTGGCCCCCCCCCTCCCCTGGTTCAAGGGAGGGGTTCGAGCCTGCGCCGGCGCCGGCGCCGGCCCCCCTCCCCCTCCCAGGCCGGCGCTGGCGCCGGCGGCGACTGTCGGCGGCGGCGGGGAGCGTCGACAAGGACGCCGATTCAAGGGGGGGAGATGGGGCTGGGCCCCCCCCTAGGATGGGCGGGGGGTTTGCTCAGTCTTTCTGTAATGTACAAGTCTTTGCTAAATTGCGAGCAACTCCCCGCCCCTGGAGGAAAATGCATTATCCCAACGGAAAGTTTACTATCCCGACAGAACACGCACGATTCCGGAGGAAAACGCACCATCCCGACGGACAACGCACTAACTTGATCATGTATTGTGAATTCCCAGGTCTGCTGGAACATGCTGAAAATGCTCGGGGGCTACCTCAGGTTGGCCCAAGGAAAAAGATGGCGAACTGGCACGTCTTGCGGCGCAGGACTGGCGCAACCTAGACGGTAAAATTCAAAGCGACCCCACGATGCAACCCGTCGCGCGCCCACTGTGCAAATACCTTGCAGTTCATGGCGCAAGTGTGGCACACACCGTGGCTCAACCTATGGCGAACGCCGCGGTTAAATCAACGCCCCGTCCAATGGTTCAACGCTTGGCATGGGCACGGTGTGTCCACTGGTGCGGTCATAGCGCGTGGTGCACTCGCGAGGCGAACCGCGGTGTAACATATGATCCCAGGTCGGGGGCCTACGGGGGCTGGACCCCAGGGATTCCACGGGCCCGCAGTCCTGTCAGTCAGTGACACTGTCAGCAATGAAGTGAAATAATCAATCTACAACGTTCTTTGCCGAACCTGGGTTACGATCGGTATAGACATGCTACGTGCGATGGAAAACATTGATCTAAACTGGCCCGAATGAGAATGAACCGTCCCGGTGGAAAATGCACCGTCCCGAGAAGCACTTTTTCCCTACCTAAGCTCTGCCTAGAGGGTTCTTACCCTGTGAGCTTAAGGGGCCGGGCAGTGTAAATCGCCCCGGGCGGTTCCCCCAGGATCCGCCCCGTGGTTCCCCCAGTGACGTCCCCTTAGCTTAGCGTTGCTTATCTCATTTTAGAGTAGCTTATTTCATCTTAGCTTCGGTTAGCTTCATCTTAGCTCAGGTTTATCTGAGTTTAGCTTACCTTCATCTTAGCTTCACCGAGCTTTAGCATAGCAGAGCATAGCACAGCATAGCAGAGCGTAGCACAGCATATCATAGCAAAGCCCAGCATAGCACATCATAGCGCAGCATATCATAGCATAGCATAGCATAGCGCGGCACAGCACAGCACAGCATAGCACAGCGCAGCATAGCATGGGTGAAATTCCCTACCTAGGCTAGCTTAGCTTAGCTTAGCATAGCGCAGCGCTGCATTAACATAGTGTAGCATAGCATAACACAGCCAATAATAGCATTGCATGGCATAGCATAGCGCAGCATAGCATAGCATAGCATAGCATAGCATAGCGCAGCATAGCATAGCATAGCATAGCACAGCACAGCGCAGCATGACATAGCATAGCATAGCATAGCGCAGCATGGCATATAATAGCATAGCATAGCGCAGCATAGCATGGCATGGCATGGGGCTCCAACTTCTAGGTAGGGTCGCACTGGGGTAATTGTTCTCGACGTACTAAGTCCTGCCGAAGAGACTTGTAGGTTACATATCACACCAAGGGGAGTGAGCATTGAGCCTAAAACTTACACAACAATCAGAGATTGAGCCAATCCCCTGCCCATTTGGGCGCCCGAGTTATCCGGGGTAACTCGGGTCCGGGGTAACTCGGGTTTGGGTTCCCGAAAAACGAACCCGAGTTATCCCTGACCCGAGTTACCCCTGATGATTCGGGGCTCTGGACGCCCGGGTTATCCGGGGTAACTCGGGTCCGGGGTAACTCGGGTTCGGAATCCCGGAAAACGAACCCGAATTAGCCCTGACCCGAGTTACCCCTGATGATTCGGGGCTCTGACCCATCTTAGCACCCCCCCCTTCCTCGGAGCAAGCGCCGGCGCCAGCGCCGGTTGGCGGCGACGACGGCACCGACAACGACGACGACGACAACGACGGCGACGCCGACGACGACGATGCCGACGACGACGACGACGGCGGCGGCGACGACGAAGACGGCCACGCCGACAACGAGAACGACGACGACGACGACGGCGACGACGGCGACGACAACGACAAGCACGACGACCACGACGGCGAAGACGACGACGAAGACGAAGACGACGACGCTGATGACGACGACGACGACGACCACGGCGACGACGACGGCGACGGCGATTGCGACGAAGGCGACGACGATAATGACGACGACGGCCACGATGATAATGACAACGACGTCGGTGACACGAATGACGACGACGACGGCGACGACGACAACGACGACGGAGAGGGAGACGACGACGACGACGGCGGCTGAGACGACGACGACGACGACGACGACGACGACGACGACGACGGCTGCTACGGCTACGACGGCGACGGCGACGCAGACGACGACGGCGTCAACGACGACAACGACGACGACGACGATGACGGCAGCGAGGATGGCGACACCGGCGACGACGGCGACGATGATGACGACGACGAGCATGACGAGGACGACGGCGACGACGACGGCGACGATCCCGATCACGACGACGACGACGACGACCACGGCGACGACGACGGCAACGACGACAATGTCGACGAGCACGACGGCGACGACGATGACGGCGACGACGAGCACGACAACGGCGACGACGACGACGACGACGGCGGAAACGACGACGACAACGACGACGACGACGACGACGGCGGCGACACGGCGGCGACGACGACGAGCACGACAACGACGACGACGACAACGACAACGACGGCGACGAGCACGACGACGACGACGACGAAGACCACCGTGACGACGACGACAACAACAAAAACGACGTCGTCCACTACGATGGCAACGACGATGACGACGACGACGAGCACGACGATGAGGAAGGCGACGACGACGACGACGTCTGCAGCGACAACGACGACGACGGCGACGGCGACAAGCACGACGACGACCACGGCGACGACGGCAACGACGACGATGACGAGGGTGGCAACAACGATACAGACGACGTCGGCGACGACGACGACGAAGACCACGACGACGGACGACGATGGCAACAAGGATGACGACGACGAGTACAACAACGAGGACGGCGACGACGACGACGCCGTCGGCAACGACAACGACGACGACGACGGCGACGACGACGAGCACGACGACGACCACGGCGACAACGGCAACGACGACGACACTGACGAGGGTGGTGACGACGACGACGACGCCGGCCACGACGACGAAGACAACGACGACGGAGACGACGACGACGACGACATCGACGACGACGACGACGCAGACGACGACGCCGACGACGGCGACGTCGACGACGAACCCGGCCACGACGGCGACGAAGACGACGACGACAACGGCAACGACGACGGCGAAGACGACGACGGAGATGACGACGACGGCGACGACGACGACGGGGGCGACGACGATGACGACGACCGACGTGCACGACGACGCTGAGGAGACGACGATGGCGACGACGGCGAAAACGACGACGACGACGACGAGCACGACGACGACGGTGACGGCGACGACAACGACGACGACGAGAACGACGACGACGATGAAGGCGACAAAGACGAAGACGATGACAACGGCGACAACGACAGCGACGACGACGACTAGAGCGGCGACAACGACGCCGACGACGTCGACGACGACGGCGACGACGACGGCGGCGGCGACGACGACGGCGAAAACGACGACAACGATGACGACGCATGTGACGACGATAACGACGACGATGACGGCGGTGACGACGACGATGACCACAACGACGGCGACGCAAAAGATGACGGCGGATAAGACTGCAACGACGACTACGACGAAAACGACGGCGTCGACGGAGACGACGCCAGCGACGACCACGGCGACGACGACAACAACGACGACGACAACGACGACGACGACGGTTACGACGCCGACGGCGACCATGGCGATGATGACGACGACGACGACGACGACGACGACGACGACGGCGACGACGACGACGGCGATGACGGCAACGGCGACGACGACGAGAACCGACGGCGGCGGCGACGACGGCGACGATCGCGAGGAAAAGATCGGCGGCGACGACGACGACGACGACGACGGCAACGACGACCACGACTTCTACGACGACTACGGCGACGACGACGACGGCATCGACGGCGGCGACGACGACCACGACGACGACGACGGCGACGACGGTAACGCCGACGACGACGAACGCGACGATGTCGACGGGCACCACGACAACGACGAGCATGACCACGGTGACGACAACAACGGCAACGACGACGACGGCGACGACGACAACGACGACGACGACGACGGCGACGACGGCGACGACGACGCGGACGACGAAGACGACGGCTAAAACGACAACAACGGTGACGACGCATATGACGACGGCGACGACGACGACGACGATGACGACATCGACGACGAAGACAACGACGACGACGACGACGAGGGCGGCGACGACGACGACGACGGCACGACGACGACGACGACTCTGAGCACGACGACGACGACGACCACGACGACCACGACGACGACGACGACGGCCGCGAGCACGACGACGACGACGACGACGGCGACGAAGACGACGACGACAACGACGGCGACGACGACGGCGACGACGACGGCGGCGACGGCAACGATGACGACGACGGCGACGACGACGTCGGCGACGACGACAGCGGCGACGACGGCGGCTACGACAACAACGACGACGAGCACGACAACGACGACGGCGACGACGGCGGGGACGACTTCGAGCATGACAGCGACGACTACGACGACGTCGACAACGGCGACGACGGCGACGACGCCGACGACGGCGACAACGACAACGACTACGACGACGGCGGCGACGGCGACAACGACGAAGACAGGCGACGACGACCACGACGGCGACCACGACGACTTCGAACAGGACTACGGCGATGACGACGACGACAACGACCACGACGTTGACGACGACGGCGACGATAACGATGGCGACGACAACGACGACGACAACGGCGACGGCGACGATGACGATGAAGAAGGAAAGCGCTGGAGGCACGCGACGCAAAGCGAATATCTAATTTTCAGGGCTGGTTCCATCAATATTCCGACACTCAGGGCCGAGGAAAGAGGACTAGGGACCTTGTCGTCGTCGTCGTCGTCGCCGCGTCGCCGCCGTCGGAGCTGCCAGCCACCGCTGGCGCCGGCGCCAGCGCCCCCGCCCTCGCGCCCAAAGAGGGGGGGGGGGAGGTTCGAACCCCGCCTCCCCACCCTGGAGCACTGGAGGGAGGGGGTGAGGGCGGGAGGGTTCGGGGAGGTGGGGGGAAGGGGGGAGGGGAGTCCCGCTGGATCTGCTGGACGGCGCCGAATGTCGGGGGGGGGGCCGGGTTCAAACGCGCCGCCGAATATTCCAAGGCAAGCGCCCGCGAAACGCGTTCCCTCACAGATGGGGATCCCACGTCGAAGATGTTTGTGCTGAGGTCCGTCGACTCAAACACTCTGCCATCCCAAGCTTTGCATCCGTCGAGGGAGAAGGGTCTGGGTCCAAGATGCTTGGGCGCCCCGTCCGTCGTAGGAGGGGCAGAAGAGAGAATGAGCGCCCCCTGCACGCGAAACCCGTCGATCAACGCACCTGGGGAGGGGACGAATCAGAACACGGGAGGATTGCTCAGCAAACGCCCAGGACTGCCTCGCAAACGGCAGCTATGGGGATCCGGGTGTTTTTTCCTCGAGGAGGGCCCGTCGAACAACGGCTCCCGGCGGACCCAAACCTGCTCTCGAGATCGGGGGATCCCTTCAGGGTCCACCCTGCCTCGCTCTGCGAGGCGGATCCGGCCGTGGCGACGAGACGATTCCAGGGAGCCCCAACAGATGACGAGAAGCGTCGGGGAGGGCCGCCGCTGTCTCGACTGGGACCCTCCTGGTGGCTTTCGGGCGACACGTCGGGCCTCCAACGGCCGCTCGAGAAGACTCTGGCATCCCCGAAACGCCCGTGACGAGGTGCAGCAAATGGGGAGCCCACAAAGGACGTGCGCGCCCAACTATGTACACGAACACGGCCCCTTGACCCGCGAGACCGGCCGCGTGATACGAACATTCGCGCAATGCGTACTCTCGAAACCAGCGTGGATTCATGTACGTGTACGTCCTTCTTTCGCTCCTGAGCTAGTGAGAACCGTCCGGGGTCTCGGAGTTTTCCACGCGCCAGGGGGACCCTGAGCCCAAGTGCGCAGGCCGCTGCTACAGCACCGCTCCTGGCGATCGGGGGAACCGGGCGGGCCCGCAGCGAAGGCCACTGCGGCACAGGGGAAAGGGGACACTACTCGCAGCCGACCGAGAGCCTCGGACATCTCTGGGGGAAAAGGCGCCGCCGCCTCGATCAGCCCTCCTCCGATGTCCCTTGACTGGCACGCCCGATGAGGGCACGGTAAAACGGGTAAGGTGCCGAACAGCGAATGCTGTCTCCAACCGAGAGCGGCCGGCATTGGGCAGGCGCCCTTCTGCCTCGAATGGACAGCGTCCGCGGCAGCACCGACAGCGAGCCCTGTTCGGATTGGACAAGACAAGAACTGCTGTCGGTCATCGTCCCCATTCCGTCCGTACTCATTTCCACCGTACCGACTGCAGGGCACACGCTGACATGGGTTAGGGATCTGTGGATCAGGCGTGTAGCGCCAGATCCACGGATGGTGGATGGTCCCCCAGAAACATGAGGCCAGTGCCGCATTGTTTAGCGATTGGGCGCACCCACTTTGTGTGTACAAGCAACTAGAACCACGCGCGCGCTTCGCGCGCGCTTAGGTTCTAGCTAGGAGGCGAGCTTGAGTCAACGAAAGTCGCAGGGAAGGGGGCAGGGGGAAGAAGGCCAGAGAGCGCTGAAGATACAAATACTGGAACCCTCTTGTGATTTTGTGGGGGGCCTCGTCCGGCCGCTCGCTGGGAGTTTGACGTAGCTTCTCGGGAGCCTCTGAACCTGTCGGGGGCCTCCTGGAAGCAGGTTCGAAGCATTTTGGGGGCCGATTTGGGGCTTCTCGGGGCCTCCTTTGGGCCTCTTGGGGGTCTCCTGGGGCCTCTTGAGGGGCCTCCTTGGGGCCTCCTGGCGGCCTCTTGGGGCGGAAGGCTCGAGCTTGCGGTTCGTGGTCCCCCTCTGGGCCCCCTCTTGGGCCCGTCTTGGGGCCCTCTTGGGCCATCTTGGGCGCCTCTTGGGCCGTCTTGGGGCCCTCTTGGGCTGTCCTGGGGCCCTCTTGGAAGCTTCTTGGGCCGTCTTGGGGCGGTCTTGGGCGCCTCTTGGGCCGTCTTGGACGCGGTGAAAGCCCAAGAGGCGAACATGCGAAAAATATACGTTTTCCCATGGGAATGGCACGATTTTTGCTTCTTGGGCCTCTCTTGGGCTGCCTCTCGGAGCGTCTATGCTACGGCTACTAGCCTTGTGGCTGCGCGCCGCATTGCTAAGGCAAGTACCAAGTTCTGGGACCTTCTTGGTGTCATGACAGGCGTCTTGGAAGGCATCTGGAGCCATCGGAGCGCGTTCCGAAGCCGCCTGCGAACGATCTTGGACGGCGTCCGGCGGACCGACGAGCCTCCGGGCCCCCCGGGGCCCACATTTGTGGTCGAGGTCCCGGCCCCGGGCCCCCGGACCCGGTGCGCCGTTATATGTATACAACACGGCGTAAACGTAACCTTTCAAAAGTCCCCGCGGATTTCTAGGATCCGCGCTGGACCCCCCTCCTTGGCGCGCGGAGGGCGCCGTGGGCGGCGCCGGGGCCCGGCGCCGGTCGGCGAACTCCGCGCGGAGCTCCGAGATCAGATGTTTCTGCCACGTCTTGTTTTCCGATCGAGGGGCGAGGCGGAGGGCCCGCTGGCCCCGCAGGGCAGGGCAGGGATGAGCGGGCACTTTACGGTCGGAATGACTGGAAAGGACACGCGAGAGGACGCACGACCCTTCCGAGGGCCACACTGCCACAGGAGTGTAGACGGCACGGGCCGCGAAGCACAGGGCATACGGGCACACTTGCTCTGGCAGGGACGACCTGCTCGTCGACCTCGACTGTGGGAGGGGGGGGGCGCGAGGGAACGTGATGCTTGTGCGGTGATCTCTTCTTCGAGTGGGAGCGGGACCCGTCGCCAGTCCGCGTGCCGGCATTCGTGCGTGCGTCTCCTCGGGACTGGGGCGCCCGCGCGCGCGGCCGCAGGCAGGGCCCGCCCCCCGGCTGGCCGGGGCGGGGCCGCTTCGTTGGGGTGTGTGGCGCGGGGAGCCTGCTTCGAGCCAGCTGCCCGCCGCCGGTTGAGCGCGCGGCGCATCGGGCCCGAGGGGGGCAGCAGCGCACGTCGCTCTCTCTCTGGGCATCGACGACCAACGACCCATGCCCCGCATCCTCCTTCCCTCCTCCCTCCTGGCCCCGAGGGGCCTACCACCGCAGGAGCAGTCCAAGGAGCAATCCTCCCACCTCCTCCCTTCTGCTCATCTTCACTCTTCCTCCCTCCTCCATCTTCTCCTGACCCACGCTGCCAGGTGACCCCAGCATTACTCCATCTCCTCCTCCTCCTCCCTTCCTCCCTTCCTCCCTTCCTCCCTTCCTCCCTTCCTCCCTTCCTCCCTCCTCCTTCTCCTCCTCCTTCTCGTCTCCTCCTGCTTCTCTCCTCCTTCTCCTCCTCCTCATCCGTTTCCTCCTGCTCCTTCTCATCACCCGCTTCCTGCCCCCGCCCCCCCCCCCCTTACCCCTGCCGTGCCTCCTCGTCCAGGTGGGGAACAATCAAGCGTAGACACAACCTGTCGGAGGTCCGAGAGGATTTCTTGGGTCGTCGCCGCTGGGCCCCCTGGCGGCGCGCTCCGCTCGCCAGGGGGCGGGGTCCAGCACCGAACCAAGAAAGCCGCGCGCACCTCCCAAAGCGTATAATGATGCAGTTGCTCTTGTTCGATCCTCCTCCTTCTCCTCTTCCTCAGCTTCCTCCTCTTCCTCCTCCTCCTCCTCCTCCTCCTCCCTTCTCCTCCTCGCTCCTCGCTCCTCGCGCCTCCTCCATCCTACTCCTACTCCTACTCCTCCCCCACCTCCGCCTCCTCCTTGTAGTGTTGGGGCAAACATTAAGGCCAAGCTTGTTGCGTTATTCCTCCTCCTCCTCCTCCTTCCTGCCCCCACCCCTCAGGAGAGCAACTTTTGTCGCAGCTTCTCGGCCCCGTGCATTTCATCCCGCACGAGTGGAAGACAATCGCCAGACACTGCGGTTTCTCTTGAATTGTCTTGGCATCGATGGACAAGTTGACGCAACGAGACCTGGGGGCAACGAGATTACCTTTGGCTCTCCTGTCGAGGTCGTTGCGTCGCAATGAACGCGCAACGGACGACTTTGTCATGTTTCGGGCCCCTGGACCCACACGGATCGATCCTGATCGAAACATGACGCAGAAAGGTGGGGTCCAGAGCTCCAGTCGATTGTTCTACGATGTTGTATTTGTTCGTGACGTCTGATCTCAGTGTGCTCCTCCGCCTATGCATTCGTTCGTTTGAGCGCTTCGAGGGCCCACTGCAGCGCAGGGTTCGTGCGCTTTTTTCATGTGTGAAATCCGAATGCCAAAGGCTGGCGCATGGCTTCTGACTGACTGACTGGCCAATGACCTCATGTAGAATTTAGGGGGGCAGACAGCGAACGGCTCGACTGAGATCCCCTCCTCTGAAGACGGGGGCCATCGCCGAGCCGTCGCCGCAAGAGCACGCCACGGGGGACCGTCGGCATCGAGTCAGGGAGTCAGAAGCCGGATCGGGGCGCGCGTCGGGATCGGGCTGACTCGGCACGGGGTCGAAACCGAATCGAGTTGGTTGAGACAGAATCGGATCGACGCCACAACACCTTGGGTCGCCCAACTTCGCGCAGTCGCGCCCCGCTGTGCGCCACGTGCGGCTGTCTTCGCGGTCTCGCGCCGCCGCCCTGGAGAGGGGCGCCTCTCTGGTCCCGCGGGTGACCTCGACACCTGGACGGCGGGAAGACGAGGGGAAGCGGAAGAAGGGGGGACGGCAGGGGGGGCGGTCTTCTCAGAAGGCGGAGAAGGCCTCCCACCCTCAGAGAAGATTTCTCAGCCTTCTCCGAGGCCACAGGCGGCTTCTCAGACGTCGTGAGGGCTTCCGAGACGCTCCGACGCCTTCAGAGATCTCGGCCCCCTGGGTGGGCCGCCGAGTGGAGAGGAGCCGGAGGACTAGGGGGAAGAGCAGGTGGGGGATATTAGGTTCAGGCCCAGCACATGCGTGATGGGGGCGTCTCGCAAGAGCTCTCCCAACGGGGGTCGACGCCCCAATGAGCTTATCGAAGACGCCTACGGCGAATCACCGCCGCCCCCTGCCTTTTTGGAAGCGCCTACGTGGCCGAACGTTGAGGCCAGACCTGCCAAGCTATCGGACCATGTGTTCCCCGAGTCGGTTTGGAAAGCCTTCGGGGAACACGTGGGCATCTTGAAGGTCATCTTGGCCGCCTGGAGGCCATTTTGACCCGTGCCTTCTTGGAGGACGTCTTGGAGGGCTCCTGGGCCGTCGTGGAGGCCATCTTGAGCGTCTTGGAGGCCTCTGCGGCGGTCTTGGGGGCCTCTTGGGGCCGTCTTGGGCCTCTTGGGCGATCTTTGGGGGCACTCGGGCCGTCTCGGGCCGTCGGAAGGCCGACAAATAGCAAATACTACAATCCTTCAAAAACTCATGGGAAATCAATGATTTTGGCATTTTCGGGCCTTCCTGGAGGCCCTCTTGGATGCCTCTTGGGCCGTCTTGGGCCATCGTAGTGCCATCTTCGGCCGTCTTGGTGGGCCCCTGGCCCGTCCGACGCCGTCGGACGGCGTTTGGGGGGCCTCTCTGAGCCGACTTGGGGCCCTCTTGGAATGCTCCAGGACCGTCTAGGAGGCCGTCTCTGAGCCGACTTGGGGCCCTCTTGGGCCATCTTGGGCGTCTTAAAAGCCTCCTGGGCCGCCTTGGGGGCCTCTTGGGGCCGTCTTGGGGGCCTCTTGGGCCCTTTTGGGCCCATCTTGGAGGCTTTTTGGGCGATCTTTGGGCGATCTTTGGGGGCTCCTGGACCGTATCGGGCCGTCGGAAGGCAGAAAAAAAGCAAATGTCAAAATCCTTCGAAAACAAATTGAAAATCAATGTTTTTGGCCTTTTCTGGCATTCCTGGATGCCCTCTTGGAGGCCTCTTCGGCCGTCTTGGGCCAGCTTCGAGCCAACTTCGGCAATTTTGGTGGGCTCCTGGCCCATCTGACGCCGTCGGAAGCCGTTTGGGGGGCCCGTTCTGGGCCGACTTGGGGCCCTCTTTTGGGGGGCTCCAGGGCCGTCTTAGAGGCCATCTTGGGCGTCTTGGAGGCCTCTTGGGTCGTCTTTGTGCCATCTTGGGGCCGTCTTGGGGGCCTCTTGGGCAATCCTGCGGCCATCTTGGAGGCCTCTTGAGCGCTGTGGGGGCGATCTTGGGGGCCTCTTGGGCCGTCTTGGGTCGTCGGAAAGCCGAGAAGAGGCGAATGCGAAAATCCTTCGAAAACCTATGTAAAATCAATGATTTTGGCCTCTTCGGGTCCTCCTGGAGGACCTCTTGGAGGCCTCTTGGGCCGTCTTGGAGGCCTCTGGGGGGCCTATTCGGCCGTCTTGGAGGCCTCTGGGGGGCCTATTGGGACTTGGGCCGTCTTGGACTCTCTTGGGCCGTCTGGGAGGCCGTCTTCGACCATCTTGGGCGGACTTGGAGATCATCTTGGACCATCTTGGAGGCCATCTTGGGCCAACGTGGCCATCTTGGAGGCCCTCTTGGGCCATCTTGAGGCAATAATTCTGGAATTGTGCTCCTTTTCGGGTGGCCGGCGGGACGGGCCGAAGCCCTAGGGGGATTTCTTTTGGGAAAAGAACCAAGTCCAAAACCGACAGGATCCAGCAGGCCAGGCACCCCTGCGATGAATCGACAGGGGGCGGCGGATCTCTCTGCGCACTGGGGGGAAGTGCAAGCCTTGCTCATTGGTGTGACCAACTCTTGTATACATTTACATGTGAATACAGGCATGTTCGTATCCTGATTACCCCACGGCAGGACACTGACACAGTTGCCCAACAAAAATTGCACCAACCCTTTAGGGCGTGAAGGGTTTGAGAGTTCCCTCTTCCAGACCCCCTTCTTCCCCTTCGGGGAGGGGTATATCACTGTTCGCTATTAAAAATATCCCCACCTCCAGGCGACCGGCAGCCAACCAGGGCGAATAGCAACCCCCCAACCAGCCTTGTTAAACAAATGCGAAGTAAGTACAATTTGGAGCAACATGTTTGGAAAAGATTGTGGGCCTCACGATGTTTTGGACAGTGACGGCCGGGGGGCCCTCATACTGCCTCCTGTGCGCAGGGCCACCATCCCTGTCCAGACAACAGTTACAACATGCACTTCGCGGCTAAATCTGGATCATGCGCGGATGCCCCGCGATCACTGTCCATTGATTTCTGACCAAGACCGCGGGGGGGTGCTGGCAGGGGGTGCTGGCAGATTCCCTGCTGTTTGCAGGCCCACCAGGCACCATGATGGCCTCCCCGCCGCGATGGTGCATCGGCTTTCCACGAGGATGATGGGGGCCGACATAGTTCTCGATGTGTGCTGTCACGTGCGCGGGCGCACCTGGCACGACGTGGCGTGGCGCACCTGGCGCGGCTGGACCATGCGGCGCACCAGGCGGATGTGGAGCACGTGGCGCATCTGGCGCATCAGGCTTGCCTGGCAGGCTTGGGCTTAACGGGTGCCTGACGCACCTGGCGCGCGTGACGCTCCTTGCACGCGTGGCGTACCTCGCCCCAACGTCGTGCACATGGGGTCTGTGTTGGTTCCCAGTAGCTGTTCATCCGTAAACAGCCGCTGAACGTGCTGGGGCTCGGGTGCTACTTATGCGTTGGGAGGGCGGGTGGGAGTGAGCGAGACAGCTTGCGAACGGGGAGGGGGTCCTGACCCCTGCCCTACACCTTCCCTCTGGGCTTGGACGGGGGGGGCGGCGGACATGTAGTTAAAGCGTCCAAGAGGGTTTGGGCGGCAAGGCCAAAACCACTGATTGGTGATTGATCACCTCCAAGATGGTCCCAAGATAGCCCCCGAGGCTCCCAATAGTGCCCAAAAGGCGCCCAGGAGGCCCAAAGAGGCCCCCAAGAGACCCCAAGATGCTCCCGAAGACCCCGCAAGGGGCCCCAAGAGGCTCCCCCGAGGCACCTAAGACGCTGCAAGATGCCCAGGGGACCGCCAAGAGGCCCCCAGGAGGCCCAAACGGACATACAAGAAGCTCTCGAGAGACATCCACAGAGACTCAGAGAAACCTTCAAGAGGCCTCTCTGCTCTTCCTCCTGCTCCTGTTTTTTTTCCTCATCAGCCTAATCCTCTGCCTCCCTCCTACCTCCTACCTCCTCCCTCTCCCCCTCCTCCTCCTCCCCCTCCTCCTCCACTTCCTCCTCCTCTTCCTCTTCCTCTTCCTCCTCCTCCTCATTCTGCTCCTCCTCCTCCTCCTCTGGTTCCTCCTCCATTCTCCCCCTCTTGAGGTAGGACGGCTTCCCAGCCTTCATTCCACTGCGTGCTCTCCCTCCCAATGGCCTGATCTCGCCTGGGCATCGTTTCTGGATGGACTGCTGGGGTTACGAAAAACGTCTAGATAACATTTGGACGAGGGGATGGTTGGGCCGCCCTGGGGCCTGATGGGCGTTTCTCTGCGGCGCCATTTGGGCATCTCGACTTTCCGTTCGGCATCCGACCGCCTCGATGACTTCGATGACGTCCCGCGGATGTTCGACGAGCGCTCTAAAGCGGTCCCATTCGCTTCAAGACGCTTCAAAAGGCACCCAGCAAGGCCCCAACAATGTTACAGGCTTTTCTAGATGCCGCAGACAAGCCTAAATCTGCAATAACTGAAAGAAATCAATGAATCTAGCCCTCTCGCCTGTTCCGTACCGACGGGCTGCTGAGGGTTCAAGATGGGCCCCACGAGGCACCCGAGAGGCCTACAAGAAGTCCTCGGATTCCCCAAGAAGCCCCAAGCGCCTCCCAGGAAGCCCCCAAGAGGCCCCAACCCGCCCCCAAGAAGCTGCCAAACGCCCCCCACGAGGCCCCCAAGAGGCTGGCGAAACCTCGACAGACCCCCCCCCAGGGGCCGGGCGCCTACGAGGTGTCTACTGGCGGGCACTAGCCGAAACCCTTACATTCACCCCCAATTACTTCGGACAAAGATCAGCTCCAAGCACAAGCACTGCTTCTGGGAACAAGAGCAGAAACATGCACCGTCGACAGTCCGCGGGGATCTCTTGGATCTGCGCTGGACCGGAGCGCGCCAGGGTTCAAGCACAAATCAGCGAAATCCGCACGGAGTTCGGGCACATTATGTTTCGACGGCGAATTCTTGTCGGCCCCCCACTCCCCAAGGGCGACGCCCGCATTGGTCTGCCGGAAAGCCGCCTCGCGTCGCGGCTGCCGCCAGGGCTTGGTAATCCTAGGAGCACGCGCTTTAGTGCGACTGTGCGCTCGCCCAAGGTTTGGCCACGCCGTCCCCCAGCTCGGGAACCCTACCCCCTAACCCTACCGCCCTGACCCTAATCCGAGCACCCTAACCCGGTCACCCTAAGCCTAACACCCAAACCCGAACACCCTAAGTCTAACACCCTAACATCTTAATCTTAACACCCTAACTCGAACCCCCTAATCCGAACCCCTCTGCCCTGAGCCGTACGCCCAAACCCTAACACCCAACACCGAACCCTACCGCCCTAACCCTAACACCCTACCCAATATCGAGCCTTACCACCCAACTCCGAACCCTGCCACCCTGACCCGAACCCTAACACCCTAAGCGTAACATCCTGACCCGAACACCAATACCTTAACCCCCGAAACCGAAGACAACACCCTAACACTAACACCATGGCTCTAACACGCTAACCCCGCCCTACGCCTGACACCCTAACCATAACACCCGAAGCCAAACACCGTAAGCCTAACACCCTCACCCTAACCCCCTAAGCCTAACACTCGAACAACCATAATATAACTCCTAATGTCTAAGCCCTGAACCGTAGGCCCTAAGCAAGCAAGCCCTAAGCCCTAGACCGTAAGTCTTAAGCCCTAATGTGTAAGCCATAAGACCTAGCACACTAAACCCAGGCTTGAAACCCTAAGCCAGGCTCTAAGGCTGAAGCCCAAAACCCTAAACTCTAAACCCTAATCGGGGATCTTCTGACCTGGGTGGTCAATCCAGACCCGGGTCAGTCAGGCCTTACAGAATCGTGCAAGATCCTGCACCCTAACCCTAGTCAATGCGACCCTGGCCCTGCAGGATCCTGCAAGATCGGGCGCTCTGGCTGACCCCCGTTTGCCTTACCCCCGTCTCAAGGCTCCCGACCTAAGGTTTAAGCCCTAGTCTCGGCTGGATGCGCGTGCTCCCCAACTCCAACGTGCTTCCCAGGAGCCCGCGAAAGCGGCGAGGGTTGCGCAAGTCGCAGCCTCCCAAGGACCTCGAGGTTCTGGCTGGGTGCGCGTACTTCCGTACTCCGCCGTGCCTCCCAGGAGACCACGAAAAAGGCGACGGTTGCGCAGTTCGCAGTTTCCCAGGGAGATGCGAGGTCCCGGCTGGGTGCGCGCACTCCCCCACTCCGCCGTGCCTCCCAGGAGCTCACGAAAGTGGCGACAGTTGCGCAGTTTGCAACCCCCCAGGGAGCTGCGAGACTCTGGCTGGGTGTGCGTACTCCCCTCCGTCGTGCCTCCCAGGGGCCCACGAAAGTGGCGGATCGGGAGGAGATCGCGACCGCAGTGCTGTATTCAAGACGAGAACACAACGCAGGAGGGTTGGGGAGGAATACCATGCGGCGCACATCTGCTGATCTGAACTTCGCCTTCTCAGGCCCTCAACCCTCACGATTCCATTCAAATAATAAGATTACTCCACATCCAGATCGCACATCTGATGATCTCAACATCGCCTTCTGAAACACTCAAACTTCACGATCCAATGCAAATAACGTGTTGTTTCTGCACACGCCCGATCTAAACCTTTCACGATGGAAATCTGTGCCGCTCACGACTCTTCCCCAAAAAGACTATGCGATGCATATCTGCTGATCTCAACATCGCCGTCTCCAACCTTCAACCTTCACGATCCTAAGCAAATAACATGTTCTTCTGGACCCCCCCCGGGTGCAAACCACCTTTCACGATGGAAATCTGTGCCGCTCACGATCCTCTGGCCTAACACACAGAAACGCTCCCGCCCTGAACTCTTTTCGGCGCAAAGGGGGGGGGAGAGGGGGGGAGGGGGTGCCCCCCCCGGTCCGGCGCAAAGGGAGGGGAGAGGGCCCGACTCCCCCCCACCCTTTCAAAGGGGGGGAGGGGGGTCCGAAAACCCCCCCCCCCCCGCTCCCCCCCTGAAGGGAGGGGAGGGGGGGTGCGAGCACACGCCCCCGTTTCAAAGAGAGGGGCATCGTCCACTGGCGCTCTCTCCATACGATGCAGCGGCGGCTCTCCCGCCCAGCTCCAGTCCGCCCACGCTGGTCCCTCCCTCCAGGGTCCAACCCAGGGCTAAACCTAAACGGTGTTCTTCGTTCTCGTTTCCCCTCGTGTTGTCTTCAACCCACCTCTACCGCAAAACAGAGTCGAAACGAAAACGGCCCACGAAATCGCCCAAAACACCGCTTGGGTCCAGCCCCACCCTGCCCCAACTCCCCAGGCGGCTCCGGCTCCAGCCGTGGCGACGGGTCGCCTCTAGGGAGGCCCAGACCAGGGCGGGGAGCGCGCCGAGGGGAGGGCCGCCGCTGCCCGGGCAGGGCCTCCTCCGAAAGATCAGGCAGCCGTCGGGCCAACACACTCGGACGCCCCACGAGGACACAGGGAAGAAGCAGGTACGATGCCCACTAACAACTGCTGGGCAGGCACGCAAATGGGCAACGCCCGCGGCGGCACCGGCAACGGACCCTGCTGCGATGGCCAGAAACTGCTGCCAACCTTCGTCCCCACTCTTTCCGTGCCCACTTCGATCGTACCGAAACGCACGTCATGAGGATCATCGAGTTGGCGGCGCGCACGAGGCACAAAGGATCAGGGGGAAGGGGGAAGGCTTCTTAGAATCAAGCCGCTTCTTAGAAGGCGTCGGCCCTACGTCTATAGAATTTAGAGAAGGCCCGCGGATTCTGAGAAACAGGGTGCTTCTAAGAAGCCTTTCCCCCCTCCCCCTGCCCCTGCCCCCCTCTGCGCGTGGCCGAGAGAGGCGGGTCACCCCCGCAGGGACGGGGAGATGTACGACTCGGGCTCGGGGTCTCAGGTTGGCCTGATGGGGCCAGCAAAAAAATGACCAGACCCAATCTGAAATTTGACACGAACTCCCGCTGCAAACGCCCTACAAAAACTGAACCGTCAAAACTCAGGACGGGCTCATCAAGAAGTAGCTCCGGAGACTCGC
>CAUYUJ010014416.1:1080000-1135000 GCA_963575745.1 Prorocentrum cordatum
GCTACGCCACTGCTTGAGGAAAGGAGGGAGCTGGGAAAGCAAGGGCAGGAGGGCAGAGAGCGCAGCCACAGACCGCCCGACGCCATGACTTGTCTGCAGCGTGGACACCCGAAGCCCTCGACCCATCCCCCCGGGGACCGCCGTCGCATCCCGGCTGACAATGGCAAACAGCCAACGGCCGACCGCAGCGATGTTTGAAAGGAAATGGCGTTCAAAAAAAAACAAAACGAAACCCACCGCTCCAGCAAACGCTTAGAACGAAACTGGTGCAGAACAAGACGAACGACGAAGGCGTGCAACGCAACAGCGAGCAACGAAAGGAGGCACAAACGAACAACTAAGCGAAACACAAAGAAGTAAGAGCGAACAACTGAACGAACAACATACCAAAGGCCCAAATCAAGCCAAGCTAAACAGCGCTGTGGTCGGTCCTGGTCCAATCTTTTCCTGGCCCGAGGGGTACCTTGAAACAGCCGTCGCGATGTCTCCGTGGCCCCCTCGACCTGATGGCCCCTCCCCCCAGCTCCAACTGCTCCTCCTGCTGCTCCTCCTGCTGCTCCTCCTGCTGCTCCTCCTGCTGCTCCTCCTGCTGCTCCTCCTGCTGCTCCTCCTGCTCCTCCTCCTCCTCCTCCTCCTCCCCCTCCTCCTCCTCCTCCCCCTCCTCCTCCTCCTCCTCCTCCTCCTCCTCCTCCTGCTCATCCTGCTGCTTCTGCTGCTCATCCTGCTCCTGTTCCGGCTCCCTACCCTTGCTGTCCCTCCTCCTCTTCCTCCTCCTCCTTTTCCTGCTCCTCCTCCTCCTCCGTCTTGATGGTTGTTCAAGTGAGAGAAAGCGCGTTTCAAAAGCGCGTTTCACGGGCGCTTGCCTTGGGAACATTCGGCAGCGCGTTTCGAACCGGGGGATGCCCCCTCCAACACTCCGCGCCGTCGATCAGAACCAGGGGGACCCCCTCTGCCCCCTACCCCCTCTCCCTCCCGAGCCCCTCCCCCTCCAAAGGGGGGAGGGGGGGTCCACACCCCACCCCCCCTGGCGCCGGCGCTGGCGGCTGCCAGCAGCGCCAACGGCGGGGACGCAGCGACGATGACCAGAGAGGGCCCAAGGGGAGGGGGGGGGGTCCAAACCAACCCCCCTCTGCGCCAGCGCCGGCGCTCTTCAGACGCCCCCGAGACCCTTCTGACGAGACCTCAAGAGGCATCCATTAGAACTCTGACCAAAAGCCAAAACACAGCGGCGGGAAGAGCCGAAGGCCACACCACCACTGCCCCCACACACCACCACACCACCACAACCTGCCACCATAACCACCACAACAACCACCACCACCACTAACACACCAAAAACCATCACGCCACCACCACCACCAGCGCCACCACCACTACCACAACCACCACCACAGACACCACCACCACCACAGACACCACCACCACCACCACAACAACTCACCACCACCACAACAACCAACCACCACCACCACCACAACAACCAACTCACCACCACCACAACAACAACTCACCACCACCACCACAATCTACCATACCACCACCACCACCACCACCACCACCACAGCCGCCACCACCGCCACCACCACCATGCCAGCAGCACAGACCACCACCACCACCACCACCACCACCACCACCACCACCACCACCACCACCACAAACAACCACACCACCACCACCACCGCCACCACCACCACAACCAGCACCACTTCCACAAACAGCCGCCACCACGACCACCTTCATCACCACTACCACAAACCACCACACCATAACCACCACCACCGCCACCACCACCACCACAACCAGCACCACTTCCACAAACCACCGCCACCACCACCACCGCCATCACCGCCACCACAAACCACCACACCACAACCACAACCACTGCCACCACCACCACCAGCACAGTCCACCACCACCACAACCACCGCAATCATCACAAACAACTACACCACCACCACCACTGAAAACGCCACCACCACCAGCACAACCACAACCCACCACAACCACCACCACCACAGCGACCTGCCAGCATAACCACCACAACAACAACCACCACCGCCAACACACCACAAACCATCACGCCAGCACCACTACCAACGCCACCAGCACTACCACAACCACCACCTCAACCCACCACCACCACCACCAAACCACCACACAACCAACACCACCACAAACACAACAACAACTCACCACCACCACCAAAACAGCCAACCACCACTACCACCACCACCACCACAATCTACCATACCACCACCACCACAACCGCCCCAGCCACCATGCCAGCAGCACAGCCCACCACCATCACAACCACCACCACCACAAATAACCACACCAACACCACCGCCGCCACCACGACCACCACCATCACCACTACCACAAACCACCACACCACAACCAGCACCACCGCCACCACCACCACAACCAACACCACTTCCACAAACCACCGCCACCACCACCACCGCCTTCACCACCACCGCAAACCACCACCGCAAACCACCACACCACAACCACCACCCCCGCCACCAACACCACCACCACCACCACCCACCACCACCACCGCAAACCACCACCACACCACCACCAAACCACCACCACCACCACCACCACCACCACCCCCACCACCCACCACCACAACCACCAACACCACAACAAACCAACACACCACCACCACCACAACCACCACAACAGCCACCACCACCACCACTACCACCACCACCACAAACCACCACACTACCACCACCACTACCACCACCCACCACCACAACCACCACCATCACAACGAACCACCACCACAACCACCTCCACCGCCACCACCACCAGCCACCACCACCAGCCACCACCACCACGACTACTATCACCACAACAACCACCATGACAAACCACCACTCCACCACCGCCACCACCACCACCTACCCACCACCACAACCACCACCAAACCACCGCACTAACATCACCACCACCATAACCTGCCACCACAACCACCACAACAACCACCACCACCACCACCAGCCACCACACCAGCACTAGCACCAGCACCATCACCACCACAGCCCACCACCACCTCAGAGAGGCCCTAGAGACGCCCAAGAGGCGCCCAGGAGGCTTCACAAATGCCCTTCAGAGGCCCCCGAGAGCCCTCCGACGAGACCCCAAGAGGCATCCATTAGGATTTTGATCTAACACCAAGGCACGGTGGCGGAGCGTCGTCGTCGTCGTCGTCATCGTCGTCGCCGTCGTCCTCGTCGACGCTCCCCGAGGCCGCCGCCGCCCCCCGCCGCTGCAGGCGCCGGCGCCTGCCCAGACAAGGAAGTCGTCGTCCCCGCCGCCGCCGCCAGCCGCCGCCGACGCAGGCGCTGGCCCGACGAGAGGGAGAGAGGAAAAGTAGGGGAGGAGGAAGCGGGGAGGGGGGGGGGGTTCGAACCCCCCTCCCCCCTTCCATCCAAGGGGGGGGGGTCTTGTTCCAAACCCACCCCCCCTTCCAAGCGGCGACCACAGAACGCGCTCTTTCTTTAATGAAAACGCACTCCACTCGTCAACTTGACCAGCTCAAAAGGCTGGACCGATGCGACTTCCGTAGTACCCAGGAAGCTGACTTCAAGGCAAAACATGGGCCGAACACTCGGGTGAGAGAAACCCAGCGCTGGGCCTGGTAAGATCAATCACAACAAGCATCGGTACCTTTGATGATACCACAGGTCGCCTAGCCACCCCGCTGACCCCAGACTCCAGAGCTCGAAAGCATGGCAAGTTCCCCCATGTATAATGCAGGCGCGTGGTCGAGTGGAGCAAGGGGATTGCAAGATCGCTCGCAATGATAAGTCGCAGTTCCTATTCCCCAGTCAGTCAATTTTGCCGTCCAGACTGCATGGCCGATCGAAAATGGAAGGAGGCACCTCGCAGCGACCAGGCCCCACTGCAGGGCCCCCGACTCCACAAGCTCTCACGAGTTGCAGAGTACATGTGCTGTCGAAAATGCTGGGTGATTGTGAATGCTCGGCCGTGCCAAATGCTTGCGGGTTGTCCCGTCAAGCCTCGGAATCGCAGGAATAGGCTGATCGGGAGGCAACGCCCATACCTGGGCAGCCGTCTTCCAGGCGACGTCCTGCCCCCCAGCCAGGGGCACGACAGTGAAGCTGCTCCGAGACAGCCGGAGCTCCTGCGCAGCCCTGGGCCAAGGGGAGTCATGAGCGGGCCAGTCCTGTGGAGACTGGTGTGGATGCAGGGGAGGCGGAGCAGGGGCGGCAGCAGAACGGGGAGGGGGGGAACAGAGCGTGGCGAGAGAGAAGGTGAGGCCTTACGAGCGGTGCACTGCGCACTGCGCGCGTGCGCCGCCCTGCCCTCCGCTCCGCTCCTGCCACGCTTTCGGCGAGTTCGGCCTTCAGGCCCGCCGCTTGCCCCCGCTGCTGATTCGCCTCCTGCCGCGCTGTCCTGGAGCGGGGTCGGGCGCCATCGAGGGGGGCCCTCTGGCGGCGCCTGGTCCCTGCTAGCTCTGACCAGGTGCTACTGGCTCCTAACTGAAGCATGGTCGCCAAGGCAAGCAGGTGGTCGCGAGTCGCTCGCCCTCCCTGCCGTCGCGGGAAAAAATCCCCCCCCTCCTCCTCCTTCCCCCTCCCCCTCCTCCCCCTCCTCCTTCTCCTCCTCCTCCTCCTCCTCCTCCTATTTCTCCGCTTCCTCCTCCTCGTCCTCGTCCCCTCCTCCCCCTCCTCCTCCTCCTTCCTCCTCCTCCTCCTCTCCTCCTCCTCCTCCCTCCTCCTCCTCCTCCAACTCCTCCTCCTCTCCTCCTCCTCCTCCTCCTTCTCCTCCTTTTCTGCATATTGTTATGATCGTCTTGTAAATATTGATCTTAGCGTTCTCATGCGTCTTGTGATGCCATCAGTCGTAATATTGCTCATTTCTCTTCTTCCTCTCCTCCTCCTCCTCCTCCTCCTCCTCCTCCTCCTCCTCCTCCTCCTCCTCCTCCTCCTCCTCATTATCCTCATAGTCATCCTTCTCTTCCTCCTCCTCCTCCTCCTCCTCCTCCTCCTTCCCCTCCTCGTCATTATCCTCATCCCTCCCCCTGAGGGGCGGCTTCCTGATCTGCAGCAAGGAGTAATCCGCGCCGTTGAGGACCGCCTTGGCCTTGTCCAGAGACTCGATCTCTTCCGTGCGGGCCGCCTGCAACCGCACAGGGCGCCCAGGAGGGTCGGACAAGTGTGAACCGAGGTCCTCGTCCTCCTCCTCCCCCTCCTGCACCTCCTCTTCCTCCTCCTTCTTTTCCGTTTCTTCCTCCTCCTTTTCCTCATTTTCATGTTCCTCCTCTTCCTCCTCCTCCTCCTCCTCCTCTTCCTCCTCCTCCTCGTCCTCCTCCTCCTCCTCCTCCTCCTCGTCCTCCTCCTCCTCCTCCGCCTCCTCCTCCTTTTCCTCCTCCTCCTCCTCTCCTCCTCCTTTTCCTCCTCCAACTCCTCCTACCTCCCTCCTCTCCTCCTCCTCCTCCTCTCCTCCTCCTCCTCCTCCTCCTCCTCCTCCTCCTCCTCCTCCTCTCGCCTCCGCTCCCTCCTCCTCCTCCTCCTCCTCTCCTCCTCCTCCTCCTCCTCCTCCTCCTCCTCCTCCTCCTCCTCCGCCTCTCCGCCTCCCCGTCCCCTCCCCCCACCCCCCACCCCTCCCCTCCCCTCCCCCCTCCCCCTCCCCCCCCTCCCCTCCTCCCCCTCCTCCCTCCTCCTCCTCCCCCTCCTCTTCCTCCTCCTCCTCCTCCTCTCCGTAGCCATTTTGGCTCAAGGTTTTGGTTTCCCCTGGGAACAAAGTGGATACCGCTAGTCCGCGGCCAGCTTTCGTCTTTCGCCTGGTTCGCCCCAGGCAGAGCGCCGTGCGGTCCGCCCCGCACGGCCCAGCCCCACCACGGCCCGCTTGTCTTGCCTCGCGTGGCTTCTCGTGTACGTGCTCGACCTGCCTCTCCGCCCGTCGGCATGGCACCCAGGTCACGCAGCACGGAGGCAGGCCCATGGTATTGCAAATGGTGCAAGCATGAGCCCACTGGCACGAGCTGGATCAACCGCGGTGATCAGAAGTGGTGTGGCAAGTGTGGCATCCCGAAAGGCTCCGCGTTCTATGGGGTGCCCCCACCCAAGGTCCCAGTGCAGCGCTCTCATGACTTGGCCACGAAGCGTGAGAAGCTCCTCACGAAGCAGTTGGAAGAGTTGCAGCAGCGCATGCAGAAATTGGTTGGCAGTCATAATGGTACGGAGTCGGAGTCCAAGGAGCCCGCTATTCCTCCCTGGGCTAAAGGCACTGAAGCGGCTGTCAAACGTGAGCGCCTCACCAAGATTGGAAGTCTGCTCAAGCTCCTGTCGGGGCCTGAGGACGCCGAGCAGCGTGCGGTGTATGAAGCCGAGAAGCAGCGCCTGCAGGCCGAGCTGCAGGCCGACAAACCGCTGGAGGCCAATCTGCAGGGGCTCACCAGTCAGCTCAAGACCGCTCGCACGAAGCTGTCCAACATCGCTGTCAAAAAGGAGGCTGCTCGTTCGACTCTGGAGAAGGCCAAGCAGGCCCTGGCGCAGGTCGAGCAGGACGAGCAGGATGCTAACAAACACATCGTGGAGCTTGAGGAGAGGTTGCGCCATGTGGTTGGTCCCGCGGTGCAGTTCGATGATAAGTCACCCTCCCTGTCCACCTTCTTGCCGGGCATGGAGGCCACGGTCGAGCAGTTCGATGCCGTGGTCCGCGCGCTGGGCGGGTCGGAGCGGTTCAGCACCGACCTCATCGCCATGCGCGCGCTGGTGCAGAAGCTCAAGGAAGCCCCAGAGGTTACAGCTGCACCTGAACCGCCTCAGCCTGAGGCTCACTCCGCTCCTCCTGAGGCTCGAGAATCCATGGATATCGACGATGATGAGGATCAGGATCGTGCGAATGCTCACGTCGATGGCCTGGACGGTCGCACATGCCGTGAACATCTCAAAGAATGTGGCATTGATGTCGACGTGGGCGGGGAAGATGACGAGCTTGACGACACTAAGGTGCGAGAGCTTCGTGACAAGCTCAAGCGTCATCTGGCCCAAGTTCATTCGCTTACCAAGAAGTTCAAGACCAGTGGTGCGACCGCTGCGTAATGTGATCGGGCGGCTAGCTGTGGTTTTGTTCTGTCTATGCTCTTTTCCTGTTGCAATGACGACGCCTACTGCCCAAGATGAGCTGACCTCAGCTCCCAGACGTTCTCTCATGGACGATCCTGACGTTGATCCCTTTCAATTTGATCAAGCATCTGACAGTCAGCCAGTTCTGCCTGACACATGCGTTCAGGTTGCCCCTACTGCGTCTTCTGCAAGGGCAGCCACTGCGACTGCGGGTGCTACGCCATCGTCTTGGTCGCTACACTCACCTGTCACCAGGTGGCAGGCAGAGAGCGCCACATGTGCGCCGATTGCTTTGACGAGCTCGGCCTCTTGCTCGACGAGGGTGGATGGCTCTACTGCTGGTTGCTCCTATGGCATGCATCCTTTAGACCCTGGCAGCACGCACTGCTCACCACGCTCGCCCGATGGGCATCGTGTGGCAGAGGGTGCAGACTGTCCAGGGGTTCGTCGACCTGATGTCAAGTTTGTTGGCCAGGCGAAGGGCAAAAGCGACTCACATATTGTGACGCTCAACTCGAGCTCGCTGGGTCCTCTGTGCGACTACCTGGTGGACAGCACTGCTCATGTGGTGCTGGCGCAAGAGCACCATGTTCCTGATACCAAGCTTGGTGAGCGTCAGTCGCAAGTTGAAGATACTGGCTGGAGAGGGCTCTGGGGCCCTGCTGTGCCTCATCAGAATGGAGGGCCTGGCACTACAGGCGGAGTTGCAGTATTGGTCAGGTCACATATTCCTATCAAGGCGCCCCCTGGCTGCGCTAGTCATGTACTTGTTCCTGGCAGGCTTGTGGCTGCGCACGTCATGTCCTTTCTGCCTGGAGGGGTTGTCTTCCTGTCGGCCTATCTCAAGGACGGCGAAGGGTACGGACCGTGCAACGCCGAGCTGGTGTGGGAGATCATCGAGTACCTGTCAGTGCTCAACGGCATGCAGATCCCGTGGATCATCGGCGCCGATTTCAACATGCCGCTCACCGCCCTGGACCAGTCCGACTGGATAGCGGCGGCTGGCGGACTGGCTTTCGTTTCTGAGGCGCCCACTTGCAGGCAGGTTTCACCTGGCACGCACATCGATTATTTCATTTGTAGCAGCTGGCTGGCGCCAAAGCTCAACCCCCGCACGTGTGTGTTGGAGGCTGCCACCACCTATCCTCACCTCCCCGTCCAGCTTACGTTGAGGGCTCGGGAGGCGCCTGTTTGGGCTCGTGTGGCCAAGGTCCCGAAAGCTTTCCCGTCGACCCCTCCCATTGGCTGCGCTAGACCTCCTATATACCCGTGGCACGCGGTTTTGTCGACCGCTGCCCCGCAAGTGGACACTGCAGCCAAAGTTGCTGAGTTTTGGGATCTCGTCCTCGAAGGGGTGGAAAGAGAGCTGGCCGCCAGGTGGGACCGTGTTGGCTTAGCCGCCGAGGCCTACGTGGGCCGCAGTGGGCCTCTGGAGGTCCACTTCAAAAAGCTTGTCTGGACTCCCCCCAGAAGGAGGACTTATAAGGATCCGCAGGCACGTGCCTGGGCTGTCGCTCTTGGGTGGGCCAAACACTTAGGCAAGGCCAGAGAACATCTCAGTGAGCAAATTAGGCTTTTGCAAGAAAACGATGCTCTGTGTTCTGCTGCGCCTCTGCAATATCGCAAGCTTCTTTCGGCTTTTGAGGAGTTCGATCGTTTCATGGCCAACATCGCCCGCTGTAAAAAAGTCCTAGGTTGCCTTGGTTCTGATGTGCGTGATTTCTTCAATGGCGGCTTCGCCGTCCTCGCACGTCCCGATGTGGCCAGAATGCTCACTACTATCTACATTCGTGCGAAGGCTGCAATCGCTCGCGCGGAGAATGCGGCGTCCCAGGCTTGGAGGCAATGGGCTAGGGACGCTTTCTCTGCTGGCGCCTCGAAGGCTCACAGGTTCTCAAAAGTGAAGGCCATCCAAGAGGTTTTAAGCAACCAGGCGCGTGAGGCTCCCCACCAGCAGGCCGATGCTGAACTTGTTCCCTGGAAGGAGGTTTGGTTGTCCCACGGTTGTTCCGTTCTCGAGTTTCCGCGAGGGTCCACCAGCTGGCCCATGCTGCCGCGCATCACGGCCGCTCAGGTGGAGGATGCTGTTCACACTTACCCCATTCGCACTGCTGGAGGCATGATGGGTATTCATCCGAGAGCCTTAATACACCTGCCTAGACAGGCTTTCTCGGCGATTGCTGAACTCTTTAACCTGTGCGAGTTGCACTTAGCCTGGCCTAGAGAGCGTGTTTGTAACGAGATGTGTCGTCTTGCCAAACCAGATGGTGGGACTCGACTGATCGCGCTCGTCTCTTTGCTGTGCCGTGTCTGGGGCAAAGTTCGCAAGCCCATCACCTTTGACTGGCAAGAGCGCAATGACTGCCACGCTGTTTGGGGGACTCGTCGGGGGCACAGCTCCTCAGACAGTGCTTTTGCCCACAACATTGCTGCCGAGATGGCGGCGCTAGTCGGTGATATTTCAATTTCTGTCCTCTTAGACATGATCAAATGCTTCGAAATGGTTCACTCGGAGCAGCTGTTGAAAGAAGCTGAAGCGTTGCACTTTCCAATGCGGCTAGCTTGGATGTTGGTGGATCTGTGCAGGCAGCCACGACGTCTTCGAGCTTTCGGCAGCCTATCGGTGCAGTTCTGCTCGCATCAAGGCATCCTTGCTGGGTGCAATCATGCGACAGGCATGCTTTTCCTTCTCACGCTGCGTGCTGTGCGTAGGCTCAATGACATGTCGCCCTGTATAACACCGAGAGCCCTAGTCGACGACATCTCGATTCAGCTCGTCACTTCGGATCCTCGTGATGTGCGTTTCCTGGAGCGTGCTGTGAAAGTGTTCACCGAAGATGCCAAGGTCCTCGGGCTCCACTCCCATGTCAAAAAGTCGGGGCTCATAGCTGGGAACAAAGTTGCTCGGAAGGTTTTCTCGAAGATGGCTATTCGGCTGCATCTACCTGTTCGTAAATGGATGAGAAATCTCGGGCATGAATTAGCTGCTGGTCGGGTTGTTCGCACGCAGGAGAAGAAAAGGCTACATGCTCTCAAACGTCGTCGTGACAAGTTCGTTGCGCTGAAACGTGCAACTGGCAAGCGTGCAACCCGACTTTGGAGGACTGGAGCTCTCCCAGCAGCTGGACACGGTGGCTCCGTGTCGGGCATCTCAGACACTGCGCTGAAGTATTTGAGGCAGCTTGCGGCTACGATCGCAGGGGCCAAGCAGCACGGTGGCATTACCTCGTATCTGCTGACGCAGGCCGATCCGCAACCCTACCTGGCAGCAGGCTCGAGGTCCGCTGTCGGCGGTGTGGCTCAGCCTGCTTCGCATAGGCTGGACGATGGTCAATGCCCACACTCTTCGCAGCGATCTTGGTACAGATATTTCGCTGCTGGTGGTGTGTCCTAGTGATGTGCGTATTGCGATTATCGAAGGTGTGCAGCGGTGGCAGATACGTCGGTTGCAGCAGCACCTCTATAACACTGACCCTCCAGAAAGGGAGCCTTGGTTTCGTGCGCTACGTAATGGTATACGTGCTGTAAAAGACCAGCGGGCTCTTGGGGCCCTGGCGGCCGTCTGGGGGAATGTGGTTCCGCTACCTGCTGCACTTTCTGCTCTACAATATGATGTACCACCCGTGTGCCTCGCCTGCTCCGCTCCTCAAGGTACGTACGGACATGTGTGGTATGCCTGCTCTAAGTTCATCACCGACGACGGGGTTGATGCTTTGGGTGACGAGGTTCCTGAGGCCCTGGCTAAGCATAGGCGCGTGTTGATCGAGTCTCGGGCCTCTATAACTGGGGAGCCCGATGTACACTCTAATTATTTAACTTATGGCATCCCTCCTTTGCCCACTAATATTCCCGCTCCGCTTGCCAACCCACCTATATTTGAGTTCGGGGACGTCTCTGGGCCCTGGGGCCCTCAGTCTTTCACTGACGGTAGTTGCTTTCACTCTGGGGTCCCAGAGGTCTCCAGAGCTGGTTGGAGCGTGGTGCAGTTATTTGATTGTCTGCTTCCCCTGAGGGCCGTATATGGAGCGCTCCCAGGTGAGCGTCAGACCATAGGTCGTGCTGAACGTTGGGCTGCGCGGCAGGGTCTGGCATTTCACCCGCAGCATCAGAGTATTGTTTCGGACCTCCAGGCGGTTGTGCGTGAAGGCAACTCTTGGAGCCTGCATCTTTCCCAAGGCATGTCCAAGCATGCCTCGATCTGGAGGTCCATATTTGACCTTAAGTCTAATCACCCCCAGTTCTCTTGGTTCCCAGCCCATCTGAGTTTTGATGACGTGTTGGAGCGTGGGCTGTGTGTCAAAAGTTGGGCTGGGAACCTGTGGGCTGATTTTTTCGCCAAACTAGGGGCTAGCTCTCACACGCTGGCTGAAGGTTTTTGTGCGGCGGTGTCAGGTGAATTAAAATATCATAAGTCCACGGTGCGGTTCATTGCATGGGCTGCTCAACGTTTGCTTGAGTCTGGCACATGGACACAAGTTGACCCTGATCGTCCCCTCCGCCTCTTGAGAGCCCCTGCCCCTCCTAAGGTCACGGTCACTAGCCATGTGTTATTTCGCTGCGAGACCACCAGCACCTACAAATGCAGGAGCTGTGGCCGTGTCGCTCGCACTTTGGAGTCGCTTAAGAGCCTGCTCACGAGCAGAGACTATCGTGAATGTTCTCCTTCTTCGATCCAGCGACACGTGTGCGACCAGTGGTTTCGTGAGTTTGGGGCGGCTTTCAGGCCCGTGCAGCTGGAAGCGGTGAGGGTTGCTCTGGCTGCCGCTGACGAAGCTCAGCGCGTGTGCATTGATGAGGTCCAAGGTCCCCCGACTCCCGTGGCTGAGCCCGAGCCGTCGGACGAGTTTTCTGCGTTTCGGGACCTGGGGCACGACGTTTTTCGTCACCTGCATGTGTACTGTTGCAAGTTGTGCGGGGCTCACGGCTCTCTTGGCTCGCTGCGAAACCTCACGCAGCAATGCAAAGGGAGGTCCAAAGTCCCGAGCACCGCTGCCAATCAGAGAATGGCGATTAGACGGCTGGAGCGTGGGTGTCACCCCAGAACGGGCGTGAAGATTGCTGGGGCCGCCGAGCGCGACGATGACCGCACGGAGCTCCGCCGTGCTTTATCTTTGAGGCTGCTGGAAGCGGCCAGTGTGCCTGAACCCGCTCCCGACGGAGCGAGCTCAGGGTCTGACTAAACTCGTTTGGTTTTTCTTGGGCCGCCCTTGTAGTCTGTCGCCCGTCGCCTCCCCCTCCCCCGCCGCATACGTGTGCCTCTTCCTGGTGTTCTCGGCGCTGGGGAGGCTGGCGGTCGACGTGGCCAGGCAGGCGGGGCGGCCCTCCCGCTCGGCCCACGCCCTTGTGTGTGCTGGGCGCTGATTGTACCGGACCACCAGCTCGAGGCTTGCCTCTTGCTGGTGGCGTGCGGTCCGCGCGCCTCCTCCTCCTCCTCCTCCTCCTCCTCCTCCTCTTCCTCCTCCTCCTCCTCCTCCTCTTCCTCCTTCTCCTCCCCCTTTTCCTCCCCCTTCTCCTCCTCCTCCCTCCTCCTCCTCCTCCTCCTCCTCCCTCCTCCTCCTCCTCCTCCTCCTCCTCCTCCTCCTCTCCGTGCCGAAGGTGCGCATGGCCCCTGTGTCGAATATTCAGGGAGGACGCACGGGGCGGCCTGCAAGGAGACGCGCGCACACACAAGAACACACAGTCTCCGATGAGCACATCCCTTGAGCTCGCTGGGGTTTCGCCGCCGGGGCGACACCAGCCAAGGGGGGTCATTTGGGCTGGCCCCTAAACCCAAACAGCCCCCCAATGGGGCTCCACCACCCCATGCACCATGCACATACAATATGACGACAACTTGCTCACATGGCGCCAAAACCGTTGGCCCGCAGTACCCCCTTTGGGAGGTCGCCTGGGCGGTCGGTTCTGCATTGGGCGCGCCACCGCGGCGCTGCAAACCAGGGGGCCTGTTCGGGCTGCTCCGTCGGCCCGAAGACACCCCCCCAGCGCCGGGGCTATCGCTGCGGTCGCTTTCCTTTGTGGGTGCGCCAACAAGGCGCCACAAACCACGGGGGGTGTTTGGGCTGTTCCTTCGGCCCGAAGGAACCCCCAAAACCGGTGTCCACCATCGTGCGCGCTGTAGCCTACGCGGGCGCCCTTGTCGGTTGTCGGTCGCGCCATCAAGGTGCCGCGCGCCACCTCGGCAACCGTGGCTCACGACGGCCCTGCTGTCGGACGATCAAGGTCACGGGGGTTGCTCGGGCTGTTCCCTTAGCCTTCAACCACCCCCTCAACGCCGCCACTACCGCGGGCGGACGTCTTGTCTTCTGGGTGTGTCCACAAGGCTCCATAGACCAGGGGGGGGCGTTTCGGACTGCCCCCTTAGCCCCAAGGGCCCCCCAACCCGGAGCCCAACGCCATTTGCACTGTAGCCTGTGCAGGCGCCCCCGTTGGCTGCGGGTTGCGCCATCGAGGCTCCGCGCGCCGCCAGTGGCGCTTTGTCTCCTGACGGCCCCGCTGTTGGATGCTTAAAAGCGTCGTCAAGGAACCGCCAGTCAGGTGGTTTGTTCGGGCTATTCCCTCGGCCCGAAGAACCTCCCCCCCCGCGCCAGAGCCTCCGCCACGAGCGGTCATTCTCTGTTCTGGATGCACCAACAAGGCGCCACAAACCAAGGGGGGGGGGTCGGGCTGCTTCTCTGGCCCGAAGGACCCCCCCCCGAACGGTGGACACCGCTGTATACGCTGTAGCCTACGGAGGCGCCCTTGTCGGTTGTCGGTCGCTTGCGTTCCCAAAGCGCCACGCGCCGCCATGGCAACCTCAGGGCAACGATCGGTTCGTCTTCTGCTCTTCGTTTTCTTCGCTGGTCTCTGTCAGGCACCCGCGCGTGATTGGTCTGCCTTGCAGGCGGTCGGGTCCTTGCTTTTCGGCTCTCGGAGGCCTCTGGAAGAGGTGGCGGGCCAAGAGGAAGGGCCGCCGCGCCCTGCCCCTCCAGGGGTCCACGGGCGGGCACGAACAGCCGGCCCATGAGGGCCGAGCCCGAATTCCCGCTGCGCCACCAGCGCCGGCGCCTTTGACCTTCTGATGTGCTTTAGGCCACCTGCGCCAGTGGGTTAGCAGGTGTTTTCTGGCCACGGGGGGCTTCCTGGGCTTCAGGCTGTTCCTGGTGGTCTGTTTAAGCTGTCTTTCGTAATGCTCGGGCGACGGGCCCCCCCCCCGGATTCTGCGACACCGCCCTCGCAACATGCCGCATGGCCCCAGCGTCGAGTCAGGGAGGACGCACGGGCCGGCCTGCAAGGAGACGCGCGCACAAGAACACACAGTCTCCGATGAGCACCTCCCTTGAGCTCGCTGGGGTTTCGCCGCCGGGGCGACACCAGCCAAGGGGGGTCATTTGGGCTGGCCCCTAGACCCAAACAGCCCCCCAATGGGGCTCCATCACCCCACGCACATACAATATGACGACAACTTGCTCACATGGCGCCAAAACCGTTGGCCCGCAGTACCCCCTTTGGGAGGTCGCCTGGGCGGTCGGTTCTGCATTGGGCGCGCCACCGCGGCGCTGCAAACCAGGGGGCCTGTTCGGGCTGCTCCGTCGGCCCGAAGACACCCCCCCCGCGCCGGGGCTATCGCTGCGGTCGCTTTCCTTTGTGGGTGCGCCAACAAGGCGCCACAAACCACGGGGGGTGTTTGGGCTGTTCCTTCGGCCCGAAGGAACCCCCCAAACCGGTGTCCACCATCGTGCGCGCTGTAGCCTACGCGGGCGCCCTTGTCGGTTGTCGGTCGCGCCATCAAGGTGCCGCGCGCCACCTCGGCAACCGTGGCTCACGACGGCCCCGCTGTCGGACGATCAAGGTCACGGGGGTTGTTCGGGCTGTTCCCTTAGCCTTCAACCACCCCCTCAACGCCGCCACTACCGCGGGCGGACGTCTTGTCTTCTGGGTGTGTCCACAAGGCTCCACAGACCAGGGGGGGGCGTTTCGGACTGTCCCCTTAGCCCCAAGGACCCCCCAACTCGGAGTCCAACGCCATTTGCACTGTAGCCTGCGCAGGCGCCCCCGTTGGCTGCGGGTTGCGCCATCGAGGCCCCGCGCGCCGCCAGTGGCGCTTTGTCTCCTGACGGCCCCGCTGTTGGATGCTTAAAAGCGTCGTCAAGGAACCGCCAGTCAGGTGGTTTGTTCGGGCTGTTCCCTTGGTCCGAAGAACACCCCCCGCGCCAGAGCCTCCGCCACGAGCGGTCATTCTCTGTCCTGGATGCACCAACAGGGCGTCACAAACCATGGGGGGTGTTCGGGCTGTTCCTCTGGCCCGAAGGACCCCCCCCCCAAGACGGTGGACACCACTGCGCACGCTGTAGCCTCCGTGGGCGCCCTTGTCGGTTGTCGGTTGCTTGCGTCCTCGAGGAGCCACGCGCCACCATGGCAACCTCAGGGCAACGATCGGTTCGTCGTCTGCTCTTCGTTCTCTTCGCTGGTCTTTGTCAGGCGCCCGTGCATCATTGGTTTACCTTTCAGAGGGTCGGGTCCTTACCTTTCGGCTTTCGGAGGCCTCTGGAAGAGGTGGCAGGCCAACAGGAAGGTCCGCCGCGCCCTGCCCCCCCAGGGGTCCACGGGTGGGCACGAACAGCCGGCCCATGATAGCCGAGCCCGAATTCCCGCTGCGCCACCAGCGCCGACGCCTTTGACCTTCTGGTGTGTTTTTTAAGCCACCTACGCCCAGTGTATTCTGGCCTCTGGAGGCCTCGTGGGCTCCAGGCTGTTCTTGGTGGTTTGTTAAAGTTGTGTTTGCCTGTCGCGTGATCGCGTTGGTGCCGGTTCCACATGGCAACTGCTATCCCACTTGGTGGGCTTGCCCGCGTCTGTGCGAGCAGGCCCCCTCTGTCAATCGTAGGGTCGGTATTGACAGTGGCAACCTGAACGGTCGCTGTCCAACTGGCTTCAGCCTTAACTTCCTGTGGGGTGAGTTGTGATGGAAGCGCTCACATGCGGCCCTGGACGTTTCCCATGCGAGTACTTTCCGCACCGCACACAGAAACTTTAACATTCTTGGGATAAGTGTGCCAAAGATCAAAACCCCAACTCGAAAGTTGGCTTGGCCTTTTGCCTTGACGACCGTCTCCCCGCTCTGGCCTCTTTTCACCTTAGTGCTCACTTGGTCGTTTGCGGTCTGTGAAAACATGTTTCGTCCCATCCTGCGGCTGTTGGCGCAATCTGCGGATCAATTCACTCCGCGGGGCTGGTGGCCCATACCGACCCAAGTCCCCGCAGAGATGTTGGGTAGCATGTACGCAGGTGGGTATGCTGCTGTCACACCGGCCCCATGGGGGATATTCCGCCCTCCCTGGAAGCCCGCTGCAACCTCCCAGCGACCGCGTTTTTATTGTTTGTTTCTCTCTCTCTCTCTCTCTCGCTGAAGGGATGAGAGGAAGTAGGAGGAGGGGGCTTTGGTCACCGCGCTCGCAAATACATTTGAGGAACGCGTGCGGGCACGTAATTGTCCGCCGGACAATTCGGCGTGCTGACCACACCAGAGGGCTAATCAACCAGAGCGTGGAGCACGCACGTTCCGCACTGTGAGGGGCGCGTTCGCATACGACCCCGGCCTTTTCCCATACGAGTACCTATCGCACCACACAAACTCAGGACTTTAAGGATGAGACTTCCAAGCTGTCGTGGATCACCGAACCCTGAGGGTCGCCTCATCCTTAAAGATGGGCTTAGGCGCCCTGAAGCCTATAGCGTACTTGGCAGTCCTCCTCCTCCTCCTCCTCCTCCTCCTCCTCCTCCTCCTCCTCCTCCCTCCCTCCCTCCCTCCCTCCCTCCCTCCCTCCGTCCACCCGTCTCTGCCTACCTCCGACCCTCCCACCCACCCACCCACCCACCCACCCTCCCTCCCTCCCTCCCTCCCTCTCTCTCCCCCTCCCCTCCCCCCCCCCTCCCCCTCCTCCTCCTCTTCCTCCTCCTCCTCCTCCTCCTCCTCCTCTTCCTCCTCCTCCTGGCGGAATGGGAGGTCCGCTACCAAGGTGTGGATCTGCCAGTGCTGCTAGAAGGGGGATACGTCTTTGTGGACGGATCGGGATTTGATGGTCATTTTCCGTCGATTCGCTGTGCTGGGTGGTCGGCGGTCGTTTATGATTCTGAACGTCGGTATGTGGGACAGATGTATGGGGCAATGCCCCCGCTTTTCGCGCCCCGGCAGGTGGCCAGAGACGGGGAAGACTTTGCGGTCCTGAAGGTGTCGGAGTTGGTGTTGGGCCAGTTTTCGGTGTTATGTGATTGCAAAGGAACCATTGCGTGCTGCATGAAGCCTGCCATGGCGCAGGCACCGTCCAATGCTCGTGCACATATCTGGAACAGGGTCCATTCGAGAGAAGATTTCACACAGCGCCCCTTCATTCACGTCAAGGGCCACGCGACCTCCGGGGATGTGGAGGCGGGAAAAATCTCGCCGTTCCACCGCCTGGGGAATTCGCAGGCAGATGCGTTTGCCAAAAAAGGGGCGTTGCAAGCTAGAGCTGACGAGTCAGACGTCCGAGCCCTGGAGGGGTTCAGGGCTGTAGCGAGGCAAGTGGCGACGTATGTGGCGCGGTGCACGGCCATGGCTGTAGACACCGAGAAGAGAGACCATTTGCCCATCGATTACTTGAAGACGGTGGACCTTGGAGAGCTCCCCGGCGATCTTTGTGACGCTGAGGCCCCTGCCGTGCCCCTGGGCGCTCCTGTGTCCAGCCTCCCTCCTGATGTTGTTGCCTGTTCGTCCCAGGGGGTGTCGGCGAGTGGTCTTGGAGAGGCTGCCATGTCCAGGGGCTTGCTCCACCTTAGCCCGTGGAAGGTTAACGAGCACAATGTTTTAGCTGCCCAGGTCTCTGAAGGAGACCAGGTCCTGTTGTGCTCCTCTTGTTGGCAGTTTGCGGTCCAGCTGAACCAGCGTGGCCTCAAAGAGCCGTGCAAAGGGACCCGTAAGATCTCTGGTGGGGCCGCATACGCGTCCCGTTTAAGGCACAAGAGGGGCGACCACCCCACCCACGAAAGCAGGCACGTTTTTCGCCGATGTTAGGTCCCCCTCCGGGGCCACCCGCGATGGCTGGTCCAGCCACTTTGGTTTGGCAGCTGGTAGTGGGGGTACAGCTGCTGGCCCGAGCGTGCGCCCTTTCATTGAGCAGTCGGCCCCTGTTCGTATGGAGCTTGCTGCTGTGCTATTCGCCTTTGGGTTGGGCTCCCGAGAGGAGGTGGAAGCTGTTGGTGCGCGTGAGCTGGAAGCTCGTGCGTTAGCGCTGTCTCGGAAGGCCAAGGGAGATCCCGACCTTGAGGCCATGTGATGTTTTTTTGGGGGGGGCCCTGTCGGCGGGCCCTGCCTGGGGGATGGAACCTCAGGCTGGGAACAAAAAGTTCTCATCGGATGGGCACCCCCACCAGATTTTCCCTTCTTTCCCCCTTGACTCCTCCCCTCTATGGGCAGTGAACCTCCTCCTCCTCCTCGTCGTCGTCCTCCTCCTCCTCCTCGTCCTCCTCCTCGCCCTCCTCCTCGTCCTCCTCCTCCTCGTCCTTCTCGTCCTCGTCCTCGTCCTCGTCCACCTCCTCCCTCGTCCTCGTCCTCCTCCTCCTCCTCCTTCATCACCCCTCCTCCTCCCCCTCCCTCCCTCCATCCCTCCCTCCCTCCCCCTTCCCCTCTCCCTTCCTCCTCCCTTCCTCCTCCTCCTCCTCCTCCTCCTCCTCCTCCTCCTCCTCCTCCGTGTCCCTCCTCCTCCTCCTCCTCCTCGTGTTTTCCCCCATCCTCCCCCTCCGCTTCCTCCTCCTCCTCCTCCTGCTTCCCCATTCCCCTCCTCCTCCTCTTCCTCCTCCTGCTCCTCCTCCTCCTCCTCCGCCTCATAGTTTCCTCTTCCTCCACATTCTCCTCTTCCTCCTCCTCCTCCTTCTCCTTACATTCGTCTTCTCATTACGCTCCGTATTCCGATTATTCGTATACATCGGTGATTGTTATTGTTAGTCTGCTTATTAATGTTAGGAGTGGTGGTAGTATTATCGTTAGTGATATTATTATAAGTCGTCTTACTAGTCGTCTTACTGTTCGCGATGTTATGATTACTCGTATCCGTAGCTGGATGTTTCTTCGTAGTATGAGTGTTACGATCAGGTGTCGGAATGCTGCTACTGTTCTCAGTACAACTGGTATTCATGTTGGTGCGACCAGTAATGCTATCACCACTGGTAGGCCTGTTACTAGTAGTGGGTGCATTAGTTTTGGTAATGGTATTGTTCGTAGTAGTATTGTTCCTAGTATCCCTCTTTTTCTGCTAATAGTTATTCATATTCGTCGTGATCATCCTCTTTGCCCTCCTCCTCGTCATCATTGTCCTCATCGTCCTGCTCGTCCTTCTCCTCCTCCTCCTCCTCCTCTTCCTCCTCCTCCCCATCCTCCTCCTTTTCTTCCTCCTCTTCCTCCCCCTCTTTGTCCTCCTCCTGCTCCGCCTCATCTTTCTCTTCCTCCTCCTCCTCCGTTTCCTCCTCCTCCTCCTCTTTCTCCTCCTCCTTCGTCTCCCCTCTTTCCTCCCCCCCTGCTCCCTGCTCCGTCGTGCTCCCTCCCTGGTCCCTGGTCCCTGCTCCGTGCTCCGTACTCCCTGCCTCCCTCGTCCCTGCCTCCCTCGTCCCCCGACTGCCTCCGGACTCCGCCCTCATGCCTCCTCCTTCCTCCGTCCTCCCTCCTGCCTCCTCCTTCCGTCCTCCCTCCTCCTGCCTCCTCCCCCGTTCTTCCGTCCTCCTGCCCCCTCCTGCCTCTTCCCCAGTCCTCCTGTCCCCTCCCTCCTCTCTCCTCCATCCGTCCCTCCATCCCGCCGTCTTGTTGTTCCTTTGTCCATCCGTCCCTTTGTCCCTTTGTCCCCCTGTCCTTCCGTCTGCCCTTCGTCCCTCCGCCCCCCCCTGTCCCTCCCTCCCTTCCCCTCCTCCTTCTCCTCCTCCTAGTCATTCTCCTCCTCCTCCTCTGCCTTTTCATCCTCGTCCTCGTCCTCCTCCTCTTCCACCTCCTCCTCCTCCCCCTCCCTCCTCCCTCCTCCTCCTCCATCCTCCCTCCTCCCTCCTCCCTCCTCCCTCCTCCCTCCTCCTCCTCCCTCCTCCCTCCTCCCTCCTCCCTCTTCCCTCCTCATTCCTCCCTCCCCCCTCTTCCCTCCTCCCTCATCTTTCTCCCCTTCGACGTCCTTCTCGTCGTCCTCATCCCTCCTCCTCCCTCCTTTTCCTTGTTCTCCTCTCCCTCATATGTATTATCGTTCTCCTCGTGCTCCTCTGTATCATCCTTCTCCTGCTCATCCTCCGCCCCCTTGGAGAATCGCAACACCTGTGGCCCAAACCGAGACGCGCGAAACGCCATTATCTTTCCGTCGCCACGGGAGACCGAATCGAATCGACCGAATCGAACGGCGGTTCGTCTGATCCGCATGCGACGCCTGGGCATCGCCTGGCAAATTGTTGTCTGCTTCTGACCTATCAATTGAAACCTGGTTTTGCCCGGAGGACCTGTCAAGGAACTTCTGGGGCCAGATGCAGACAGAGAGAATGCTGCACGGACAATCTGAGGCCCTGCCATTCGCAAGACACGCGGGCAACCCTCCGCGCAACACCAGAACCACAAGAGCTGGCTCCCGTGACCCGCTAGTTACTCCCACGTCCCTCCTGGCCCCCAAATCCCACAATCCAAAATCGTAAGAGTGCGGAGATTGCGCAACCAACTTCAGTTTTTTGCGCATGGATAACAAGCTGCTCGCAGTTCTACAAACAAACAAAAACGATGTGGGTGGCGCAGCAGACTCCCTGAAAGGGGAAGCTGGGCCTTCCGAGCCAAATGACTCAACGACCTCGATGGGCTCGGCGACATCAACGACTTCTCTTTGGCCGCTCACCCTCCCCCCATCGGCAGTGTCGTTCGGGAGGTTGCAACGTGAGCCTCGCCGCGGCAACGCCAGGACGGCGCAATGCGATGTCTAGATACACTTGCCATCGTCCCACCAGATGCAGCAGCCGATGTGGCAAATATCACATCAGCACCACCCGTAGCGGCGTGAGGCGCACACTTCTGGATCTTTCTACTTGGAGTTCGTGCTGCCCTGTGCCCCTGGTGCCCTGCGCGGTCGACTTGGCGCCCTGCAAAACCTCAAGGGCCTCCTGCGCCGCCCGCTCGAGCGGCCCCCATCGGTGCTGGTCGGTGCTTGATGGTGCCTCCATTCACCGTGAGGTCGTTAACCTCTGAGCCCTGATGTGCGCGGTACTCCATGCTCATCGCGATCGAGGCCTTGGGCACGTCCGGCTTGCCCCCCATCTGATTTCACAGGCTTGCAATTGCAGTACATCGCTTTGCCGAGCACGTCGAGCGGTGTTTTCCCCGCCGCCGCCGCCGCCTCTTGCTCCCCAAAGTATGACCAGACCTTCTTTACCGATTCGTCGAGGTTCGTGTGCTGTGATACTCCTTGCCTCAGCCCCCGAACACGTGCAATCATGGTGGACCAGTGCGCTCTTGAGCGGCGGGGTCGTCTGTGGCCTTCTTGGTGGGCTGATGGTAGCAGCGGACTTGCTCGAGCATCTTCACCACCACGGGACCTGTTACGCACGCGAGAATGGTGATCCACAACATGCGTGTGATCTCGCGGATCTCGGGCACGCTAGTGAGAGACAGACTGGTCAAGACGATGAACAACTTTTGCAATCTGCTGATGTCGCCGGTATGGCCGGGCAGGTTTTGAAGCTGCTTCTTGTGCGGAGCTTTTGGAGCTGCTTCTTGTGCGGTGGCTGGTTTGCGGCCTCTTTCGAATCGTCGCGCCTGTTCAAACCCCACTGCGGAGCCGCTGGAAACGCCATGGCCACGATACTTGTACAGTTAAAGATGTGTGGCAACAAGACCCGCCAATACTGTGAATAGAGGTAAGTGCGACTGAAGATGCCCTTGGAGTACCTCAATGGTTTGGGCCCGATGGTTAGAGAGATGGCAGTCGAGTCAGGCTGGATGCGATCGGCCTCCGAAGAATCGTGATCGCTCGATGCATTTACCACCTCTCGCCACGCTCGAAAGTAGATGTCGTTGAGCCGTCTTCAAACAGCTGTGCATCTTGTTAAGCAGAATGAGCACGCATTTGTATAGACGAACGCGTTCCACGACTCGCAAAATAGCTACTCGCAAATGGCCTGGATCCGCCGTGGATCTACGATACATTACATCAAAGCAAACATGTTTTTTCGGACGTGTGCGAGTAGGCACTTTGCGAGTGGTGGAACGCGCTCGGTGATTGTAATAACACTACTTGTCGATACATCTCGCTATCCGTGTTTAGCCATGCGATGCTGTGTGACGCCCTTGCATGTGTCACCACATGCCGGGCATTCCTCTCGGGTGTCCAACTTGATACCACATCTCCATCCTCCTCCACCTGTGCTGGCACGAGCTGTAGCAATGATTTGTGTAGGGAAGCTCTCCGTCCTGAATCTAGGCGGCGGTATGGCAAACATGTGCAACCCTTTGCGTAAAAGTATACAAGTCTGCCTGAACAACTAATGCTTTACATCGTCGTCCGTGAAATTGTTGACCACACCGAACGTACGCGTATCCCTAAATATCCGCCCTCATTGCCTAGCCCGTCTACCCATTGTGGACGTCGTCTCGAAATCGATTAGCCCATGGATTCGCATTGGGTCGAAACCTCGTGCTCAACAAGAATCGGCAGCGTCTCGAACGGAAGATGTCTGAACAAGGCGCGGATCTGGCCATGTATCCACTGGTGGGCGACCATCGCCTGAATCCTCTTCAGGCGCCGCACACGCATCTCGAGGCTCGCAGGGGCCATGCGCCAACCCTGCTCACGGGCTGCACAACTCACAACTCTTCTACAACCCTTAGCAACTGAATCATCTGACTATGTATGTCAGGCTGTTTGGAACAAACGTGGGCATCGTACACAACATGTTAGAAGGGTCCGTTCAATCCGACACGGAATGCGCATTGAACACCAGGAAACTCCCAGTGAATAATATCCCACCGCCACCTTCTCGCGGCAATGAAATTCTACGACATAGCACAATTGGATCCGAACCTAGCTCCCAAATACTGTGCATGTGCGCAGTGCGGGGCCCGAAGAAAGACGCGTTGCATTCTCATGTCCCTGGCGTAGGCCCCAAGCCAACCCCAGACAAGACAAATACACTATCTTGCTTACACACTTTTTGGTCACAACCTTTCACCGCGAGCTCCTTAAATGCCTGGTGTGGTCCGCGAGTAACAACTCCACTATGTGATGCGCATACAAGCTTACTTAAGCATACGTCCACAACTCGATCCAGGAAGGGATGCTCTACAACCCATTCCCCTGCCTCCAACCCTCACACATACATATTCCTTTCCCATTCCTAGATCCTGGATGGCTGTCTAGAACGCCTGGCCATTCGGTTCTCAATCGGTTCTCCGCAGTCTGGTATTGCTGTGCCTTAGAAGCGCTGCGTGTTCAACAACGCGCGCGGAACATTCAGCTGGCGGGCAAGACGTGTCGCTCAGGAATCTGAGAGAGGGGCAGGAAAGCGTAGAGCTTCCGCGCAAAACAATGCGATCTGCGGCCGTAGCGGCGCACGTGTTTGAGATCTGTGCTGCAAACACACCAACAGTGCGCCCGGCGATCTTCCTCGTATCCCAACAACTCCGATGTCAGGACACACATGCTATGCCGAGTCGACATCAAGCCAAGTCAAGCCTGCAAGCGCTGAGGACAATCGAACAAAAAAACATAAAACGGATATGTTCGAAGTCGGAGGGTACCAGGTGGAAGTGCGAGGGGGTTGGAAGGAGGATGGCGGAGGCGGGCGGGAACGGACGATTCGACAGCCATCCACTCATTTGGTCTGTCCTCGTGGCCTTGCGAACGTCAAAGTACGTGAGCAGCCAGTCGCACTCGGAATGCAGGTTGTTGATGACCTGGCAGTAGCGATCAGCAGACCAAGCACAGGTCCCCTACAGTCAGCGGGTTGATTTTGGAACGGAGGAGGAGGAGGAGGAGGAGGAGGAGGAGGAGGAGGAGGAGGAGGGAGGAGGAGGAGGAGGAGGAGGAGGAGGAGGAGGAGGCGGAGGAGGAGGAGGAGGAGGAGGGGGGGGGGGCTGATCGGAACGGACACCAACATGAAGCCTCAAGCTGTAGGCCACGTCCGTCCTGCGAGCGCGCCCGGAAGTCGGACCCCGAGTTCGGACACAGAGGGGGCTGGACAGGAAGGAGGAGAAAAAGGGAACATGCAAGCTTCAACGGGGAAGGGCCTCAAATCGCGCGGGTGGGCCAGTACACCAGAAACTGGCCGCCCCCTGGCCAGAACCAGCGGCACAAAACCACCCCTGGCTTGGACGGTGCAGGCAATATAATACTGTTGGTAATGGGGCCGTACGGCGCATGTGGACGTATCGGGGTACATGGCGGGTTCCGGAAACCTTAGATGCACCAGCAACACATATTTTGGGAACACAACGTTCACTTCCGCCGACGTCGGCTAGTCTTCCGCCGGCGGAGCCGCCCTCGTTTCACTTCAGCCACCTTCCTCCGAGTTTCCGCCGAAGAAGAGATGCCACCTTCTCTATTCCTGAGAAGCGAAGCACTTTCGGGAACGCTCCGTGCATGTGTGGGGCGACCTTCACGTTTTGTTCCTCGCTGCGTCCGTGGCCCTTTTGAAAACGAGGCGCGTGCACAACGATAGCTCCCTCAGCCGCCGCAGCCTCCCTTCTCCCTCCTCCCTTTCTACTCATCCGCCACCGTGCTTCGAGGCACAAGCTGAGTTGCCATCAGATCCCTTGGTTCCTCTGTGCTATTCGAATATCGGAAGTACTCCTACCAAAGGGTCTAAAGCCCCAAATCCATGAGCTTGTCGCGCGCCTCCTGGGACGACCGCGTGTTGCTGGGTGAGTTCCCCAAATTGTCAGCGCGAACCAAAACGACCCAAAAAGGCCCCAAGAGGTTTCCACGCGATCCACAAGGGTCCCCAGACGGCCTCAGAGAGTCTGGGCGCCCACGACGGACCCACGACAGCCCAACAACCCGTAAACATGTCCAAAAAGACTCCAAGAGGACCCACAAGAGGCCCAAACCCTTGCTGCTCTGGTGTTTGAGTCATGTTCGCGTTCTCGCGCGTTCGAACTTTCAACGCTCCAAAAGATCGAGGACCCCCCCGAACTCGCCCCAAAACGACCCACAATGCCCCCCAATGACCCAAAAGGGCACCAGGACGGCACAAGGGGCGCCCAACCGAACCTGACATTCCGAACCCGGTCTCACAACAGTAGCCCGCGGGCCCCCGAGGCCGCCAGCAAACCCCATGAGGTCCCCAATGTCCCCCAGGAGCCCTCCGTATAGACCCCAACGAGGCCCACACGGGCTACATAAGCGTGGCGAAGGACCCAACCATATGCAGCTGCGGGTATCGCAAGATATGCCCTTTTCATCATAAGTCGCGCGCCGCGAAAAGGATGGAGTACGGGGCAACGCGGATGGGAGCCCCGAGACGTGCGCGGGGTGTGCCGAAATGGGCGGGGGACGCGTGCGGGCGTTGCCATTGCGGCCTCCGCTCTGAGCTCCCTATGTGGCCACGAAGCGTGTGAGGGGAATGCCGAATGCCGAAATGGTCCGAAACCACCACGCGAGCCCTGCCACGGGGGCTTTCGGTGAGGCTCCATACGGGGCCACGATCCTCGCGGGGTGTGTGCCGAAATGGCCCGAGGCCGCCATGCGAACCTTGCAACTGGGGATTTCAGCGGAGTTCCTTATGTGGCCACGATCCTGCCGTGGATCCCCTGATGCTGAAACAGAAGCCATGGAAACAATTCGCCCCTATCTTCCACTCCGAGACGAAGCTGCCTGCTGGGCTGCACGCGTGGAGAGCAGCACCGCCGCGCGCGTGGACGTCGATCCTTCAGCGAACAGCAACGACAGGGGAGGGCCCGAGGGGCACAGGGGCGAACAGGAGGCCACGCGAGGCAGCGAGAGGCGATCGGCGCGCGACCCAACTTCCGCAAGCGGGACCTGGGAGCGCGCCGTTCACCAGCCCGCCGCAAGGAATAGCGCCCCAAAGGGAGGAGGAGACGCCAGCGGCGGAGGAGGAGCGGGAAAGGCGAGAGGAGCGAAAGAGACGAACGACGGACGACGCCGACGAACGAAGAAGACGACAGCAGAAGGGATCGTGATCCGCATAAGCGCAACAAATATCATATACAAATTAGCCGCCCGAGCGCGGGCGGGTGGAAGATGCGGCGAGAAGAGGGGCGGAAAAGGAGCGACGCCGGGCCGCGCTAAGCGTCCTCCTCCCCCAACTCTGCAGGCAAGCCTGGCGCGGCAGCCGCAGCTCCGCCAGCCGAGGGGGGTTCCGCGTGTTTCCTCAAGACTGGTCGCGCCGTCGCCCGGCGGATCGCCGCGGACAAGCGCTGGAACAGGCGTGCCGCGCCCGCCCCCAGCCTCTCGCCTCGTCTCCGATCACTGGCCCCGGGCTGGCCCGCGCAATGTGTCGGCGCCGCTCGGGCCCCATCTTCCAGACGGCTCCGCCACGAGGGGGGTGAACACGATCCCCTGCTGCTGGCACTGCCGCTCTGCGTCGAGGTGGCTCCTCTTGACCAACTCGTACTCCTGCTGCGCCGCACGCCCCACTCCCTGGAACGTCAGGACACGGGGGGCCTGCCTGTGCGGCGAAGACACCGCGAAGTCGAAGGCAGCAGGCGCCCCTTGGAACAAGGACGGTCTGTAGACATCCGCAAGCCGGCGCCCATCCACCTGGAAGTCGTCTGGGCGGGGCGGTAGGAGGCCAGGCTGTTCGAGCGTCGGGTTGAAACCCGCGCTGGTGGCAAAGGTGCCGGCCACGTTCCTTGCCCCGTTATGCCGGTGGACGCGATCCCCGGCTCCCGCGCATAAGCCTGCGTGCTAGCCGTGGCGGCTGCCGCAAACGCCCTCGCAACAGGGGCAGATGTGCTCAGTCTCGTTCGCGGGCATGAGGAGCCTGCGCTTGACCTCGCACACGATTTCCTCGGGCTCGACAAGGAGCCCCAGGTGCTCGCTTGGCTGCGCCTCGAAGAAGTCTGGGGCGCCCGGCAACATATCTGGAAAGATGACAGCGCGGTCTGCGGCCCCCAAGCCCGCCAGAAAGGTATGGTGTCCGCGTTCGTCCACCGCGGCGGAGAGCTGCTTCGTGATGGGTGTGCCGAAATCGCCCGGGGCCGCCATGCGAACCCTGCCACTGGGGCCTTCGGTGGGGCTCCCTATGGGGCAACGATCCTCGTGAGGGGTGTGCCGAAATCGCCCCAAGCCGTCATGCGAACCCTGCCAGTGGGGCCTTCGGTGGAGCTCCCTATGGGGCCACAATCTTCCTGAGGGGTGTGCCAGGATGGCCCAAGACCGCAATGCGAACCCTGCCGCTGAGGCCTTCGGTGGAGCTCCCTATGGGGCCACGATTATCCGCCGACCCCTTGTGGGTCTCTAGGCGTGTGAAATAATCCCCCCCATAATCCTCCCCCGTGGACCCCAAACCGGCAATTTGACCCCCCCCCCGCGCCCGGCCCGACCCGGACCGAACGCGCCACGGGGAAGCGGAGGGCTCCAAAAGGGAACAAGAAGGCACCCAAACGCTCCCCAGACGGTCCCAGAGGGCCACGAGTCGCCGAAACATCGCTCCTTGACGCCCACGATGGCCTCCAGACGGCCTCCGAAGCTGCCAAGATGCCCCAAAAGGCCCCCAAGATGCGTCCAAAGAGGGCCCCGACAAAACGAAACACGTTCCATTCCCTGGGAACAAATATGTTTCGAATACTCGCCTTTTCGGCTTTCACAACGTCCAAGAAGGACAAAGAAACATCCGATATCGCCCCCAGACGGCCGAAGGGGCTTCCAAGAGTGGTCGAAGAGGGTCCAAAAACAGCCCACGAAACCCCACAGGCAGCCCAAGAGAGCCCCAGACGGCTCCAAGAGGGAGTCCAGATGGCACCGTTTCAAGCCTTCGGCCCCAAGACGCCCCCAGCCTGCCACAAGAACACCCCAAGAGGCCCTGAGGGACCCCCAAGAGAACCTCAAACGCCTCCAAGAAGCCCCCAGGAAGCCCCCAAGAAGCCCCCAAACTTAGCCCAAGATGCCTCGAGGTGGCCGGATATGGCCTGCAGACAAGCCAAGATGCCACCAAGAGGCCACAAAACAGCACCAAGAGGTACGATAACAACAACGAAGCAACAGGAACGATGTCGAGCGCCGTGTCATGATTCGGACAAACCTCGTGAAATGCAGTCCTGGAGGCGCAATCGTTTATATAGGGGTCGGCGGATGTGGCGTACGCCTATAGAATCCACGTCCGGAAGTGACGTGTTGCCGGAGGCAGGTCGCGCAGAGGAGCGGAAGCCCTAATGCAACGTATCCTATGTATCCAACGATTGCATAATTGGTTGGTATTGCATTGTATTGCATTATTATGTCTCCCCCCTAACCCCCCCGCCCCAGGCCACGTCACATCCACCGACCCAAAGATGGTGGACCCCTCCTGGGCTTCAACACCAACAAAAACCTACGGGAAACCGATGATTCGGGCCCCTTGGGCATCTTTGGGGTCTACGACGTCAAGACGGCTCAAGAAGGCCCCAAGACGGGCCACGACGGCCCCAAGACGGCCCAAGATGGCCCCAAGAGGCCCTACAAAGACCCCAAGACGCCCCAAGACGGCCCCCAGAGCACCCCCAAGAGCACCTCCAGAAGCCAAAAACCATTGATTTTCCAACGGCTTTTTGAAGATTTCAGCGTTCCCGCCTATTTCGACTCTCCGAGGTCCAGGACAGCTGAAACAGCCTCCGAAGTGGCCCCCAGACGGCCCAAGAAGTTCTCAAGAGGGCCCCAAAACGGTCCAAGAGGGCCCCCAGACAGCCCCAAGAGGCCCCCAAGACGGCCCAAGAGTACCCCAAGACAGTCTCCGAAGGGACCAGACAGCGCCAGAGCGCCTCCAAGACGCCCACACGGGGCCCCAAGAGGTCCCCAAGAGGCCTCCCAGAGGCCCCCAAGAGGCCTCCCAGACGCCCCAGCGAGGACCCAAGAGGCCCCAAAGAGGCCTCCAAGGGGCCCCCAAGAAATTCCCAAAGGCCCGACAACGACTGGACTGTACGTGCTCCGGACGTGCACCCCGCGAAGCGAGAGGAATCGTGAGGTGTGCTGAAATCGCCTGAGGCCGCCATGCGAACCCTGCCACTGAGGACTTCGGTAGAGCTCTCTCGATGTGGCCACGATCCTCGTGAGAGGTGTGCCGAAATTGCCCGAGCCCGCAATGCGAACCCTGCTACTTGGGCCTTTGGTGGAGCTCTAGTGAGGGGTGTGCCGAGATGGCCCGAGGCCGCCATGCGAACACTGCCACTGGGTGGGGTGTGTGCCAACATATGGTCAACATCGGGAGGGCAGAGGCAGGGATGGGCAGAGACAGGATTGGGAGGAGAGAGGAGGGGGAGGAGGAATGAGTAAGTGAGACGTAGGGCGCTATCTCTTCAAAACGAGGACCCCGAGAGGTTTCCTGTCCACGACGCAGGCACGGTGGCGGGATGGGCCGAAGGCCACTACTTACTACTTTTCAAAGCCAAAGCAGGATGTCGCTCAAACACTTCATGTATACGGAGCGAAACGCTCCGACAACCCATGTCGAAAACACAGCGTGCGCTGCAGCTCTGCACTTTTACCGAGAGCCTCTCTTTCAGAATCGACACCGACGACGACCACGACGACGGCGGCTCCGACGACGGCAGCGACGGCGACGCCTTCTTCGGCGACGGCGACCTCGACGGCGGCGACGCTGACGCCGACGGCGCAGACGCGGACAACAGCGGTGGCGTCTGACGACGACGACGAAACCCGAGGCGGGCCTGCTTGGTCTCCATCAGCTGCACACCCAGGTCCTTCTTGTTCTCCTCCTCGCTCTGGAGCGCCTCCTCGCCCTGCGCCTGGGCCGGACTGGGCGAGGACGACGGCGGCGGGGGTGGCAACGACGACGACGACGACGACGACCTCGTTTTCGTCGACTCGACGATGGCCTCGACGGCTCCGATGAAGAAATCGACGGTGTCGACGGCGAGGACCTCCTCCCAGACTCCCCGACGTCGTGATCGTTCAAACTCCCCTCCGGCCGCCCTCCTACGTCTTGGGGCGAGGCGAGGGGGACGTCACGGAAGGGGGTGGTCTGCTTGGGGTCGGTCAGGCCGCCCCTGACGCTCCTACGCGCAGCCGACGGAGTCGGGGTTCGAGAAACGGGCCGCCGGCGGCAGCCAGGGACGAGCCGGCCCCCCCCCCAGGAAAGCCCCCAGCGAGGCGCAGCGGCTGGAACGCCTCCGGGGTCCCGAACGAAGACCCCCACGGACCGACAAAACCACTAGAAAGTGAAAGCCCGCCTGGAAACGGCCTGCGCGAGGCCGGAAATGAGGGGGAAGGAGTGGAGGAAGGGAGGAGGAGGAGGAGGAGGAGGAGGAGGAGGAGAAGGAGGAGGAGGACGAGGAGGCGGCGAAACAATATCGGGCCGAACGTCTCGTCTGCCGGCAAAACCACGCGATTGAAAAGGGACTATACCATGTGCGACCTATCGTGCGCCATATAGCGATTGACTAACAATTCCCCTCCAGGGGGTGGGAGCCCCAAGTTGTCCTTGCTCGACCACAATTCATGGCTCACCCCTCCTAGGATTTTTACGCAAAAGAGCCAGGTCCTGACCCAAGGAGAAAAGGAAAAAACGGCCAAAGGAAGTGCCGGGAGGAGGAGGAGGAGAAGGAGGAGGAGGAGGAAGAGGAGGAGTTGTTCTTCCACGATGTAGGAGGAGAAGGAGGAGGAGGAGGAGATGAGGGGCACGGATAGGGGCCACTGCCTCAGGGGGGGAAAGCAAGGACTTGGAATTGGCGTCGCCTCGCCGGCTACTAGGCGAGGTGGGGGGCCCAGGCCCCCAGGCAATAAAGTGGGCGATTAGAGGTCGCCGCCTGCGCGAGGCGGGGACTGATCCATCACCACCTCCTGGGGGAATCGCTCCTCGGGGAACCCGACAGGCGGCAGATACAGTGGTGGCCTGTCCACTAGAAGCCTTCCACCACAAGAAACCTAACCCTGAGACCCCATGACTTCCATTGATTTTTGGTGTGGGAACGCTACGCTCTCCGTCGCAAAACCATCGAAACCCAAGAAACCCAGGGCACCCTGGAGGCAAGCAGGGTGTTTCTTGGCATGGGCCCCACTGTATCAATACAGTGGGCCCCCCAGGGCCGAGGTCCCCGACGATCGATCATCGATCCCCCAGGCCCCAGGCGGTGGCCATTGATAACTCCCCGCCTTCGGAGCATTCCCTCTCAGCACGCCCCAACCCCCCAGACATCTGACGCTGCTTTTGCACAGCGTGGCCCCCGGAGGTCTGGAACCCTTCCCCAGGACTGAAGTTTCCTCCCGAGTCGATCTCCTACGGTCCCAGAGGCCGAAAATGGGCAAAACCATCCGTCGTGACGCTTCCACGACGAGAGGATGTCGAGGCCTGCCGCTGCCCCCTGGACGAGCTGGGGCCTTGGAGGCCGACTTCTCCGTGAGCGCCTTGGTGTCCGCGCTCCTGCGGTGTGCCCCCCCCTCCCCCCCCGCACGTGCGCGCGCGCTGGGCCAGCGGCGCTGTGGCTCGCACTCGCCCCGCTCTCTGCCGGAATCCTCCTGCTCCTCTGCGCCCTGCCGTCATCTCCTTGGCACGGCAAGGCTCTGGGCCACGCACAGGCAGACCCGCCAGACAGCCCCTGCTGGCCTCAGCAGGCCTCCCGAGTAGCCTGGGGCGTTCTCAACACCCTGACGCTTCCGGCGGCGCCCCAGGTGCGCTCCGCGTCCCAAGGTTGAGGTGTTGAGTGTCGAGACCGCCCAGGACTGCTCGGGGGGGCCCTCTTGAAGCCAGCAGGGACTACCTTGGGGGAGGGGGTCTTCGCGCAACCCGAAGCCCTCGCACATCGCGCCCGCGAGGAGGAGGAGGAGGAGAAGGAGGCGGGCGAGGGAGGCGTAGGAGGAGGGGGGAGGCGCAGGAGGAGACCAGACCAGACCAGACCAGACGAGGGCGAGGAGGAGGAAGCCAGGCCAGACCAGCCTAGACTAGACTAGGCAAGACCAGGAGAAGCAGGAGGGGGAGGGGGAGGAGGCAAGCTAAATAGGTGCGCTCGCGTCATGTCTGACGTCCTACCCCTCCCTACCATCCCTTCCCATGGCGTAGATCTCCCCTCTATTCGCACAATCGGACGTCGTAGCATGTCATAGCATTACATGGCATAACATGGTGTTGAAGATCAACGCGTAGCATGACACAGCATGGCGTGGCGACGCCTCCAAGTGGTGGGCGTCTGCGGTCCAGAATATCAAGGAACCCAGGCGACGCCTCCAAGTGGTGGGCGTCTGCGGTCCAGAAAATCAAGGAACCCACACCGAAGGTGTTATCACTTCAGAGTGTTTTTCTCGCGGACCATTTTCTAGATGTTGGGGCCTTTTTGGAAGGACCGAAAACCATGCAGTGGCATGGCGCTGGAGATGGTGACGCCAGCGCTGCAGCGGGAGCAGGCTTCGGAACGAGCGGAAGCGCGGAAATGAGGCCAGCGGTGCAGCGGGAGCACGATTCGGAACGAGCGGTAGCCCGAAAGTGGGGCCAGCGCTTCAGCGAGACCAGCATTTTGAACAAAAAACCCAGCGCGGAAGCGTGGAATTAAGGACGCGTAGCCTGACATGGCGACGCCCCGAAGTAGGGGGGGGCTTATGCCCCAACAGTCAACAAATCGGTACCGAAGGTGTAAGCACTTCCGATGGTTTTTTCGGGGGGCATGTTCTAGATGTTGGGGCCGATTTGGAAGGACCGAAAACCATGCCGTGGCATGGCGCTGGAAATGGTGAGGCCAGCGCTGCTACGTGAGCACGATTCGGAACGAGCGGAAGCGCGGAAATGAGGCCAACGCTGCTGCGGGAGCACGATTCGGAACGAGCGGTAGCCCGAAAATGAGGACAGCGTTTCAGCGACAGCAACATTAAAAACAAACCCAAGCGAAAACCCGTTTCCTAGGAATCCTGTAAAAAACAGTACGCGGAGGGGGGCCGGCCACGTCCCGGACGCCACCAGGGGAGAGAGGAGAGTAGTATTCAGATTCTTTATTGTAGACGTGGGACGAGGGGAATGAAGAAGGCACAGGAGCAGCGGTACGTGGAGGTAGTGAGGGCAGAGTCGATTGAGGATGAAGGTGACGGCGGAGGAGCAGAGGAGCTGCAGGAGAACGGGGAGCAGGACGAGGAGGAAGAGGAGGAGGAAGGTCAGGGCGAAGGTGAGGGTGAGGGTGAGGAGGAGGAAGAGACCTGGCACCGCTGCCGCTGCTGCGCCTCCCGCGTGGCCTCTGGCGGGGGGAGGGGCGTCGTGCAGACACAGTGACCGTCTGATGCAAAGACCCTCTCCCCGAATGGTGAGGCTTCGGGTTGCCCCTCCTCTCCAGCCGTCCGCGCTGTCCGTTCCCGTACTCTTGCCAGCATTCGCTTCTACTTTTCCCCCGGGCTGCGTGTCACCCCTAGGCTCTCGGGGATGGGAAGGTTTCGGGTTGCGCACGGACAGTCCCCCCCGGTAGTCCCAGCTGGCCTCAACATTGCCCCCCGAATTGTTCCAGCCTGGGGCGTTCCACACCCCCGGGCTGAGGTGTTGAGACCGCCCAGGACGTCTCAGGGGGGGCCTGTTGAGGCCAGCTGGGCCAACTCGGGGGGCGTGTTGAGGCCAGCTGGGACTACCTGGGGGGATTGTCTGTGCGCAACCCAAAACCTTCCCATCTCCGAGAGCGCAGGGGGAGAACGTAACTTGCGCGACAAAGTAGAAGCAAATGCTGGCAAGAGTACGGCAACGGACAGCGCGGACGACTGGAGAGGAGGGCCAGAGGGAGAGGGTGGAAGCAGGGGTGGTCGGAGCGAGGCAGGGCGCAGCATAGAAGATGGAGTCATGCAAGCCCGATGCCAAACCTGTACAAGCAAAGGAGAAGGTGAGCGCAACAGATCGTCAACACTCACCAGCAATGCCCTGAGAAGCTAGGCAGAAGCCTGCGCACTTGCAGCTCGATGATTGCGTCTGAACAGCCAGTCACGGGCACGCCGACTGCTCCGAGGGAGCAGGAGGGGCGAGGGAGCAGGAAGGAGCAAAGGGGAAGGAGGAGCGAGGGCTGCCCTTCTCGCTCCGCGCAAGGGGGCGGGGTCTCAGGTCCGCTGGTCGATGCACCGTGCGCGTACGTGTTCGGACGCGCCTCCGCCGGCTGCGCAGCCAGTCCGAGCGTTCTTGAGACGCTGTGCAGGCGAGAGCGCGAGCGCGAGGGAGGACGAGGGAAGGGGTGGGAATGGAGGATGAGGGCGGAGGAGTGGCAGGAAGCGAACGGCCCTCCCGTCCGCCCACTCCTGCCTTCCTCCTCCAACTCCTCCTTCCAGGCTCGCTGCAGGCTGTAGGCTCAAGGGGTACCTACACCTACCAGGATGAGGCGGCCATCACAACCAAACTGCATGCTGTGGGATCGTGAAAGGTCATAATCCAAACAATGGGCGGCAAAAGGGCCACATCCTTGAGGTTACGGGTAAAGCTAACACCTTCTCTCCCGATGCGGACGCTGCCCGTTGGAAAGAAGGGGTAGAGGAGGAGGAAGAGGAGGAGGCTCGTGCACTTGCGGAGGCTCAGCCTCGGGCGCTCCTCGCGACCCTTCGACTACGACGACAATGATGTCATGATATGACTGGGTCAGGATACATGCCAGAATTTCCAGAATATCTAGCGGCTCTCGTTTCTGCAGCCCGTGTGGAATATCAGGAAATCTGGGAGATCCTGGAAACCTTGGAAATCCTGGAACATATCGTTATCAGGACCCCGTGCTCCTCTGATCGAGAACTTTTGGCGGCGCGCACGGCGGGGTGTCGCGAGGGGGAGAAGCCTTCTGAGAACGCGGGGGGACTTCTGCTGCATCTTCGGGGAACCTTGTCTGGCCCGTCGCGCCGTGATCCGTGTCGAATCCACGTCGAATCAGCGTCGAATCCAAGTCGAATCCACATCGTCCGACCACGCGTCGTATATCAGAAAAGGCTACAATTTACAGGACAACCCAGGTTACCCGAATATGCACGTTCTAAGAATGTGCCTTCGAAGAAGGCCCCCATCACCACCCCCTTGTGCGCGGCACCACGATTCACAGCCACCAGAGGGGGGCTAAACTGTGATCGTCAGAGATCGGTTGCAGTGGCTTCTCTGAAGGTGTTCGGTAGGTTCTCTTCTGTTTTCGCATGGTTTCCGCGGGTGTTCGCGAACTGTTTGAGAGGCTTTCGGATGTTCTCGGAAGCATGGGATGAGTCCGCTGCGCCGAATTCAGGGCTTTCCGGGGATGGCCGGCATGCTCCCGCATGGCCGCCTACAGCCCGAGCTATCGCCCGAAAACAGCCCGAGGGGGGCCACTCGAGACAACGGCGGCCCTGCCTGGCCCTGGCGTTGTTTGTTTTTTGCTGGGCCTCCTGGGGTCCTCTCGACGTTGTCACCGTCGCCGTCGCCGTCGCCGTCGCCGCCGCCGCCGTCGTCGTCGTCGTCGTCGTCGTCGTCGTCGTCGTCGTCGTCGTCGTCGTCGTTGTGGTCGTCGTCGTGGTCGTTGTGGTCGTCGGGGGCGGCGGCGGCGGCGGGGGCGAAACGAAAGGGGGCGGGCAGGGCGGAGCGCAGAGGCCAGGAGCCGGCCGCTTGGGCTTGCGGGGGCCGACATGGTTACCGGAGGAGGGCCGAAATGATTCTCGGAAAGCCTGTGATTGTTTTCCACCCCGATCGAATCGCAAACTGAGGGCATCGAAGCCCTGCGACCGGGCCAAGCGCTCACCACTTGCGCTCCCAGCGGGCGCCGCTTTCCCACATGACGGTCTGGTTCGGCAGCATCTGGCCCTCGGGGAACGGCGGCTCCACCAGCACCCTGGTGCCGCGCACGACACCCTTCTTCTGGTACGTCTCGCCGCTCTTCTTCTTCAGCTGAAAGGAGATCGAGCACTTGTCCTGCTTCACTTGGAACAGCTCACCGTGCGCGTCCGAGAACCACTTCTCGCCGCCGAGGTCGGCGCAGCCGGACTTGGCGATCGCAGCGTCGAGCTCCGCCGCGCGCGTACGCTCCATCTGCCGCCTGCGGGCGCCCTTGGGGCGATCCTCCTCCGAGTCCAGGGCGCTGACCTGCACGAAAGCGAGTGCCATCAGCATCACCGCCAGCACGCGCGCCATCGCTCGGCTGAGTGTACGGCAAAGGGGGTCGTTAATGTAGCAGCGGAATGGAATGGTTGGCAAGCACCTTGATCCAAGATGGCAACGGACGCCTTGAAAAACCTGTCATGATGAACCCTTGGAAGGGTCCTGGGACCAGCGCTGGCCTGGCGGGCCGCCTACTCTTCGCGCATCGCGCCGCGCGATGCGCGATGCGTGGTCATCTTCGCGCCCTCGTGCCGATCCCTGGAGAAGACCAGCTCGTCGGCCCCAGTCGCGACGCGCGAACCGCAGTCGTTTTCGCGCCTCTTCGGGCGACCTGGGCACAGTAGAGCAACACATGAATGATGCACAAGCTCTTGAGGGTCGGCGCGGATGTCTTGGGTCGGCGCTGACCCCCTCCCCAGAGGGAGCCTCTGGGGGGACTGGCTCAGGGGGTGAAACACCGACCCGTAGTCGGCGATGGATCGCCGATATATCGGTGATAGGCACACGATAGTGAGCCCACACGGTCCTGGATGCGGGCGGTCCTATCAGGCCCCTATCGGCAATCCGCGAGCGATTGGGGGTCGATGCGCCCCCCCCCCCTGAGCCTATCCTCCCCATAACCTTGCGCATTTGCTTTCGTGTCATAACTCGGTCTTTTTGGCCGCCGTTCGGGACGTTCCGGGCACCCCAAGGAAGGCATGCTCTCGGCAAGGCGCAGATGGTTGAGAGTACCCCTTGGCTGGAAAACTGCTGGGGACAGACGAGAGCGCCAGAAAAAATATCGAAGCCCGAACGGTTTGCCCGAAATGGCCCCCCCCTGGGCCGATCCAAAGGAAGAGAAAAATACATAAACGTAAGCTTTTGGATCTCCGTGCGAAATTCTTGAATCGGTGACTGCTTTTTTTCCTCGGAAGTAACACGTGTTACCTTGGCGGGGGACGCGGCCGGGGGGCGACGGTAATGGCGGCCGCGGCGTGCGCCCGCCAGGGCGTCGGTGCCACCAGCAAATCAATCGCATGTATGAACCACGGTCCCTGTGTACACGACAATGCCGAATGCCCGCGGGCAACCACAGCGCCGCCTGTGTGCATCACAGTGCCTCCGTACACCACAGCAGCCGCGTGCACCAATGCACCACGTCACCTGTGTACATCTCAGTGCCTGTGTACACTGCAGCAGCCCCGTGCGCAACAACGCCTGAGTACACGACAATTCCTGCGTGCACCAGAATGCTTGTGTACACCACAGCACATGTGCACACCGCAGCAGCCATGTGTACCAAAGCGCCTGTGCACACCACAATGCCTCCGTGCACCACAACGCCCGTGTACACCACAACGCTAAACGTGCCAGCGGGCACATCAGTAGCTTGCGGGAGGGAGGAGGTGGAGTCGGGAGGCGGGGAAAGGTAGGAGGACGTGGGGCGTCGGCTGTACGGTAGGACCATGTCGTGAGGCCTCAGAAATTGGTTTCTGAAACCGCGTGTGTATCATTCAATTTTGAGCCCTCGCCCCAATCTTAAACCATGATTTCGCACCGCGGCTTCGTTTCTGAGAATCCTGGGGCCCGAAAGGCCCCCCCCCCTCGGGCGCGTCGCAACCGTGAACGCCCGTGCTGTGGTCGCCGCCACGCCTTCTCTGTGCTAGCGAGCTGTCTGCGGCCAGAGGCAACCACGAACAACAACGCCGCGAGCCCGCAGACCAGCCCCCACAGTGGGGCCACCAGGCTGCGAATATGCTGTTATCTTGCTCCATCCCCCTTCCCACCTCCTACTCCCCCTCCGCCTCCTCCTCATCGTCCTAGCCCTCCTCCTCTGATATCCTTCTGCTGCACCGCAACGCTTGTGCACAAGACAGCGCCTGTGTACACCACAGAGCCGTGTGCACCACAGCGTCTGTGTACACCACAAAACGCCTGTGAACACCGCAATGCCTGTGGGCACCACAGCAGCCATATGCACCGCAGCGCACGCGTACGCCCCAGTGCCTGCGTGCACCACAGCGCCAATGTACACCACTATGCATTGGCCCTGCGTGCACGTCGATGCCTGCGTGCGCCGGAGCGCCTGCGTACTCCTTCCAATGTCCTCTGGAAACTGCAAACATTCAAACTTGCGGCCGGTTTGCAAGCACTGCCGTTACGGGGTGTGTGTCTGGGGGGGAGAGACACGTGTTACCCCTGGGGGCCTTGGCCTCTAAAAAGCATGCGCTCGGCGCCCAGGTCCCCCTTGGCGGCGCCACTGGCGCGCAAGAGAAAGGGGGCCCAACGCAGGTCCAAGGAATCCACGCGCAGCTCCAAACAAATATGTTTGTGCCGTTTTTTTTTTTGTTTTTTTTTTTTTTTCTTGGCGGCGAGCGAGGGGAGAAGTGAAAAGGAGAAGGCCTATTCAGAAGGCTCGAAGTCCCCCGTCTGAGAAGTTTCCATGCCTTCCCCGAAGAGAAAGAAAACACCTCGAAGAAGGCGTGAGGGCTTCTGAGATGTCCCGCCGCCTCCTGAGAAGGCCTTCTCCTTCTCGTTGCCCCCCCCTCGCTCGCCGCCGACTTACGGCGATCTCTCCCATGCGTTGCACCTGATCCGCACAACCCCTCCACAGCCCGCGCCAGGAGAGTACGGGGCCCGGCGCCGACCCGAGGAGATCCGCGCGGACCTCCGCAAGCTGTGAGTGGTTTCTCGGCGAAAACGGCTGGATCGGAGAGGGGACGAGGCCTGGGAAAGAGCAAGGCTGGGAATGAGGATGGGGGGCCTCCCCGGGTAGAGGAGAGCCCGCCCAGGTCGAGACGCTCCCTGGCACCGCTGGCACGGCGCAGGCCAGGAAGATCCTGGTGCTCAAGACACCCCAGGGCTGCATCTTCTCCAGCAGGGCGGGTTCTCCCCCTCCTCCTCCTCCTCCTCCTCCTCCTCCTCCTCCTCCTCCTCCTCCTCCTCCTCCTCCTGGATTCACCTTGTAGATCGATCAGAGTTGAACGACCACCTCTGTCGCGCACGGAGATCGTGGAAGCTCGGCCTGGCTTGAGCCGCTCGCGGCACTCGGCCTTGAACGCCCGCGCCGCGGCGTCGCCACCTCGTCGACGCGGCGCAGGCCCGCCGTGGCTGGGCAGACCTGCCTTGGGCCTCCGCTGGCTGCGGCGGGATGGATCGCGGCTGCTGGAAGGCATCCGGGGGCACGAAGACAGCCCAAAGCCAGCCAAACGCCAGAAAGCCTCCAACCCTGAGCCGCGAAAACGTCCAGCTGGGAGAACGACTCCCTCGGTCACCTCTTGGGTGTGCCAAACGAGGGGGGCCAGGAAGGGAGGGGGCGGTGCGCATCATGGCCTGCGGCATGAGCGCGGACGAGTAGGGCACAGGAAATGTGCTGGAAGGAGGCCTTGAACCTAGGAGGTCGCATCGCCCTGCCCAGGATATGCACGTGCCCCTACTCCTCGCCCCTGTCTCGGACGCCCCAGAGTCTAGTGCGCTGGCGGCGCCCACAAGGGGGTGGCGCGAGAGGGGTGGGCTTCGAAGAAGGCGACAGAGCTCAAATGAAGGCAATGTAGAGCTTCTCAGAAGCCAGCCTGGCCTCTAAGGAAGCTTTCTTGGGAGCCTCCAGGGCATTCTGAGAGGGCCCTCCGCCTTCTTTGAAGCCCCTGCGCCTTCTTAGAAGGCCGCTGCCCTCGCGCCACCCCCCTTTGCCGTCGCCAAGGCCAGGGAAGCCACCTCCTCGCCACCCCGTCCCCCCATGCAGCTGGCTATCGCGCCCCATCTGCGATGAATGGGCGATTGGGATGCCCGGGGATTTCCCCAGTGACACGAAGGGTCTCCTGAAGGATCGCATGGACTTCATCATGCACGCGTCGCCGCGGCCTCAAGACGCCGCTCTAGTCGCGGAGCGAGACCCTCGCCGCTGCGGCGCCCCCGCGCCGGTGACCCTGTTCCCAGCTAACGTTGCCTCTGGCTGCTGCTGCTGCTGCTGCTGCTGCTGCTGCTGCTGCTGCTGCTGCTGCTGCTCCTCCCGAGTCCTCGCCGGGGCGGCCACGCGCGCTCCTCTTGTCGCCCGCGTCGGACATGAGCTGCTCGTAGTCCTCCTGCGCGTCCTTCTCCGAGACGGTGGCCTCCAGGAGGTGGACGAGGAGCGGGAGGAGGATAGGTAGGTCGCCTCCTCCCTCCTCCTCCTCCTTCACCCTTCTCCTCTACCTCCCTCCTCATCCATCTCCCCCTTCTAATCCGTTGTCCTGCGCTTCTTCCTTCCTCGTCCCTCCTCCTCCTCCTCCTCCTCCTCCTCCTGCTCCCTCATCCTCTTCCTCCAAACTCTTCCTACTCACTCCTCCTCTTCCTCCTCCTCCTCCTCTTCCTCCGCTTCCTGAAATCATCCTCTCACCTCCTCCAGTGCACTCCTCCTCATCCTAGGTAGATGATCCTTCCCTCGCCTCTCCTCCTCCTCGTTCCTCCTCCTCGTTCCTCCTCCTCGTTCCTCCTCCTCCTCCTCTTACATCCACCAGTTTGCCAGCACCACGTTGGGGCGTGTTGGAATCCTTGTCTATTGCCTGGTAGGCTCACTTAGTTTTCTTACGGCGATCCTCCTATTCGCACGCGTGGTCAACAACGACGCCAACCCTAATCCCTCAAGGCCTGGCTGAGAAAGTCTAGGGAGCTTCGCTTCATCTTTCAACCCACTTCTTCCTCTGCGGGGAGGGGTTTTCACTGCTCTTTATTCGCAAACGCCCCCTCAGGGGCTTGATCGCTCGCTCCACTCAGGGCGCCGCATTCTATTTACACTTAGCGTTTCCGTCCAACGCCCCCGAGGCCCTCGCGGGCCGATCCGGCTCGAAGAATGCCGCAGACAGTGTTGGACCTAGGGATCTGACAGTCCTCACCCCTCACGGAGACTGCGGCGGGCCCCCGCAAGCCGAGGCTGCCACTACTGGGACTGGCTCGCAAGGGCGCGCTCCCAAGCGCAAAGGGTACTTCGCCTGACGATCGCGCGCCCCTGTCGAAGAAGACGCCATTGCCCTCGGCCCGCCGCGCCGCCCCAGAAGTGAGGGGGGACCAGGCCGTGGGCTTGCACTTCCGAGCCCGCACGCCGTGTGGCACACGGCCACGGAAAGCCAAAGACCACCGCCGCGGGACGGACGCGCCCCCAGGCGCCCCCGCGGGCGAACCGAGGTTCCCGGCAAGGCTTCCCGGGCACCTCTGGGCCCGGAGGACCGCCCTCGCCCCATACCCAGGGACAGGGGGGGGGGGTGGCCGGTGGGGGTCGGCACTCCTCCCGCCGGCAGCCCCAGGACAAGATCGAGGGTTCCTCCCGGAGGCCGCGAGGGGAGAGAGGCCCCCCAAGGACAAGTGTGGCGCAAGTCTTGCCTCAAGGCTCCCCTCCCCCTGGATGTTCCCCGAAAAGCTTCCAAGAAGATCGTCCAAGATGGTTCCGGAACGGCTTCCGGGAACGTCTGGATCACCTTCCCATGTGGATGGGCGAAGGACGAGCGGGGTAATCCCAAACCAACCAAGCCTTGCACGCACACGCCTAATGTTTTCCACGAGGTGGCCCGCTTTCGCGACGTCGGACCTCTGAGTAAGGCGCTCTGGCACAATCTTGTTTTGGGTCCCTATCACGGCAGGGTGGCGCAAAGTGCACGGCGTCAGGGGGCAGCAGCCCAACTACCCATCGTACACCCAGGACTGTGCACTGCGCGACTTCGCCCGAGAGCGCTTGTGATTCAACGATGCGCTCTGACAGTGCTCGCGCAGACAAAGCCCTAGACCTCTCAGGCGCAATCTGTCATTATTCTCGGCCCCCGTGGGCTTGGGAGCAGGAGGAGCCCTTCCGTGGCGGATGCTTGAGGCAGCCCCAAAGGGGCTGGAGCAGATGGAGTCTGGAGGATCGCTCTACATGGCCGTATCATCGGCGATGCATCGGCGACATCGGGAACGGGAAAAGTCGTGGTCGGCATAGGACCATTTCGCCAATGCATCGGCGATGCAGCGCGATCCGCCGAGCCCGCCTATTCGGCCCGCGTTTGGACGATCAGGGACCAGCGGCGGCAGCGGAATTAAAAGGGCGAATCTGTGCAAAGCACTACTATGGCGGAAGCAGGGGGGGACGTGGAGATGGAAAAAAACCTCAGAACAAACAACACAAGAAACATACGCTCTCGGCGCTTCGCGTGGATTTCTTGGATCGGCACCGAAACCCTCTCCCTGGCGCGCGGAGCGCGCCAGGGGCGGCGTCGGAGGCGCTGCCAAGAAGACCCTGCGCCCATCCAAGAATTCCGCGCGGATCTCCGTGAGAACATGTGCTTGCCGTTGTTTGTTCTCCCAATTCCACCGGGCACCCAAGCATGGGAACAGAAGCGCCTCCATGAAAGCACCTCGGCGGCACGCAAGAGTGATCCTAGGCAAGAGTGACCTTTAGTGTGCGGATTACGGGGGCGCAAGGTGGCCAAATCCAAGCGCGCAGGCAGGCACTATCTCAGCGCGCTCAAAGATCGGGGGAGGCCCAGTGAGAGCCCGGACAGACGATCATTCCGACGAAGGGTCATTCTTCCTAACGTGTAGTCGATCCCCATTCTGGAGCCCCGAGGAGGTGCCAACTGACTACCTACTAGACCACCCCAACCCAACCCGAAGACCCGAATTTCGGGTTGGGGGGGGTAAGGGTTCCACTCGTGTTTTTTCGACGTTTCCCGACCCCCCCCCACTGGAAATCGAGGGTAAATCTGAGCCTTCGGGTTGGGTTGGGGTGGTTTGGTGGGTGGTGACCAACTGCTCTGCCTAGGCCGGCTCAGAGAGGGGCTCGTAGACGCACACGCACCGAACCTCGATGGACTCGCGGTCGTGGGCGCCTTCGGGCGTGGTGGGGTCCACGAATGCGGAGTGCAGGGCGAATGTCGCGTGCGGCCCCCCCACGAGGGCGCCGTCCGAGTCCCACTGCTTGATCAGCATGGCCTCTTCGCGGACCATCCCTGGATAGTAATACCAGCGGTGCCGGGGCGAGTGGGCGGCGAAGTAGTTCTCGCCGATGCGGTCGGCGTAGTGGATCTCGAACACGCACAAGTCCTCCGCGTCCACCGTCCCCGCATCCACGCACGCCAACGGCAACACGCTCACCGGCTCGTCGCGAATACTCCGCCAAACGTTGACGATCGCGAAGCGGCCCCTTCTCGCCATCTCCAGAAGAAGAAAACACAGCATAGACATAAACTGTCGGATGTCCGCGCGGATTTCTTGGATCGGCGCTGGATTTCCCTCCCTGGCGCCCCGATCCAAGAGATTTGCGCGGAACTTCGAAAGATTGTGCTTATGCCGATGTTGGCTCCTTCAATCTCGAGCGCCTCCTGGGAGACAACCGCCTTCCCGCCGAGCACCTTTTGGGAGACACAGGGGCACCCCTGCTACGCAATCGTCGACACCCCAGGCGATTTCACTAGCATTTAAATGAAATAACTAATCCCCGAGGGGGGGGAACCGCAGAGCGATACAGATATCACAAAGTTACGCCGGGGGGGGGGGGGGGTAACAGGACTAGAAAAGGAATCCTTACTGCGCTTGCTATCTCATCGGCACCATGCAAACGTGGCCAACAGAGCCATCGAAACCGTCGAACCTTGTCGACGACGGCGGCGGCGGCGGCGGAGGCGGCGGCAGCGACGACGACGACGACGACGACGAGCACAGACGACGACGACGACGACGACGACGACGACGACGACGACGCGCTGCGGATGCCCCATGGGCGGGGTCTGCGTGGGCCCTCCGTAAGCGACGACAACGACGCGCTGCGGATGCCCCGTGGGGGAGGGGTAGGGGGGGGGGTGCCGCGTGGGCCGGCCGAGGCCAGCCGGCGACGACGACGACGGACGGACGGATGGACGGACGGACGGACGGAGGTACAGACGACGACGACGACGACGACGACGGAGGACGGAGGACGGAGGACGGACGACGACGAATCGCTGCCTGCAGATGATCCAAAACGGGGGGTGCTTCGTGGGCCCACCGAAACCGACGATGAGGACGACGACCAGGACGACATAATCCGGTCGCAATCCGATTGGAGTTCTATCATTTTAATCATATTGAAATCCTGTTTGCATCCGATTGGGATCCTTTTGGAATCCTGTTGGAGTCCAGGAGTCCTAGTGGGCCTGAGGGGGTCTCATTGGAATCCAAGTGGAACATTGCTGGGATCAACATGAAATCCGATTGGAACCCTGGAAGCGTATTGGAGCTCAGGGATCCTATTAGACTCGTATTGGCGTATTGGACTCATGTTGGAAACTTGGATCCTCTTAGGATCCTACAGGAAAGCAGTTGGACACCATCGAGAGAGAGAGAGAGAGAGAGAAAACGAGATCCTGATAGCTGCGGATACTGTAATCCCAGCGGATGTGTGTAGATCCGGTACTAGATCCATGAGCAAACAATCCTTCTTCTGCTGCTCTGCGGAATGAACCGCGCCAAGAACCCTCCCGCACCGACGGTAGTTTAAACACTGGATCTCAAAAAAAACTCCCACGGGAAAGAGGGGATGGGAAATATGCATCTCTTTACCGTGTTCTTGATTCGTTATCAACGTTCCCTTTTCGGCAGGCCGTCTTGCGTAACGAGGGCCCAACACCACAGGACGGTTGCGGGGGAGGCCATGGCGAGAAACCCAACCATCTGCAAATTGAGTAACGCATCTGTGAGCACTGTCTTCTGCTGGTTTCCTCATGGGGCCACGGATCGCGCGCAAGGCATGCCGGAACGTAAAACGGGAGGGGGGGCGAGCGCGCGGACCGCGAAACTGGAGCATTCGGCGGAGCTCCCCTTTGGGCCACGAAGCGCGTGAGGGGCCGAAACGGGCGCGACGCCCATATGCGAAGGCTCCCTCGGGTGCCCCCGGTGGAGCTCGCCAAGGGGCCACGAACCGACGGGCGAGACGCCCACATGCGAACGCACCCTCGTTTGCCTCCGGTGGAACTCCCTGTGGGGCCACGAAGCGTGTGACGGGTGTGCCGACGCGGACATGCGGCAGGCGGGGAACTGCATGCGAACGCGGGCACTGGGGCCTTCGGTGTAGCTCTCTATGGGGCCACGAAGCGTGAAAGGGGTGTACGGAAACCTTGCATGCGGTGGGAGGGGAGCCGCATGCGAACGCGACCTCTGGGGCCTTCGTTTGAGCTCCCTATGGGGCCACGAAGCGTGTGAGGGGTGCGCCGAAATGGACAGGCGGTGGGCTAGGGGCCGCGTGCGAACGCGACCTCTGGGGCCTTCGTTTGAGCTCCCTATGGGGCCACAAAACGTGTGAGGGGTGTGCTGACCTGGTTGGCTGATGCGGGGGGCAGAGGCAGGGACGGGCTTGGTGTGCGGAGGGCAAAGACAGAGATGGGAGGAGGGAGGGGGAGGAGGAGTGAGGAGTGAACGCAGGACGCTCTCTTTAAAAGAGGACCCAACTCGAAACAGGTGGTTGGTAAACAACAACTCCTGGGGTTCGCTGTTCCCTGTGCACGCACACGAACAGCTGAGGTTTATGACTGCTTTTGGGGTTGAACGCCAACAAACCTCAACTGCAACCATCTGCTTCTACAACAACATCCTTACTTTTGAAGTTGAGGACCCGTGACAGCTGTGACAACAGCCTTTAGCAAATGTTTGATTGGTGCGCATGCGGTATATGGTGTGCTTAATGCGTTCTCTGGTGCTTGGAATCCGGAGTTTGGAGAGTCAGATTGTCGAATTCCCAACGCCCAAAACAATCAAACCAAACAGTGAGATAGCGCGCAACACGCAAGCATGAAAGTGCTGAAACACTGTGTTTGCCCTACCTAAGGAGCCACTGTTTTTGCTATAACATGTGGTGTCCATTGATTGTATGTTGTTTTTCATGGGGCCCGGTGATCCCTGTGCATGCACAGGGCTCAATGACATGCATGTTTCATTTTTGGTTGAAGACAAGCAGGAACTAAAGACCAGCGTGTGTTGGCATATCAGAATCGTTGGTTTTTGAGGTTGGCGAAAGGTACAGTGCGCGAAAACACATCAGTTTTTCAATTGCGTGAATGAATGTTAAGATGTATGTGCTGCTTATGTTGCTGAGGTCTGGAATATAAGGTCGGTCTCGGAGCCTGGGGTCGACGGTGTCCAATCACACGACAAAGAAGACATGTAAAGAACATCTAACATCAAGCAAACAAATCTCAACAACTAACTCATAATAAGGAAAGGCGAGCCGTGATAATACACAAAGCAAACATGAAGCACACAAGGGAGATACTACGATACAACCACGTCGAAACGCATGTTACCCTTATGCGGGGGGGGCAGGAATGATAATGAGGAATCCGATTGAAATCATGATGGAAACCTATGGGGATCCTTTTGTATTCCGATTGGGGTCTGATTGGAAACCATTTGGGATATGACTGGCAAACTGACTTGGTGGGGGTGATGGGAACTATCAGAACCTATCGGGTTCCACTTGGCAGAATCCTGCATTGTCTTGCTGGAGCCCTAGAAGGATCCTGGGGGGGACCCCACACTGAAGAGTCAGGGGACAAGATATCACTTGTAGGGGGTGCCAAGCGATATTGTTTCGCCCAAAAGGAGGGGCGGGGCCGATCATTGAAACTCAGGGCGCGCAGATCGAACCCCAAAGGGGGGTGCGTTGTGACCAGAATTCCGAGGAGGATCCAGCCATGGCGCCTCACAGGAAGGTACATTATCCTCCTCCTCTTCCTGCTCCTCCTCCTCGTCCTTCTCCTCCTCCTCCTCGTCCTCCTCCTCACTGTCCTCCTTCTCCGCCTCCTCCTCCTCCTCCTCCTCCTCCTCCTCCTCCTCCTCCTTCTCCTCCAAAGGAAGGGACCACCCGCCCACCCGCGGCGCACCTTGCCCAGCGTGTCGTTGGCCTTCGGGGGATGGGACAGCTGCTCGAGTCGCCGCGGGCCGCTCGTCATGGTGTAGTCCCCGTGGACCAGCGGGGCCGGGGACTGGACCGCCGAGCCGCCCTTGATGGCCCGATTCGAGCGCTTGCCGCTGGCGCTCCTGAGGTTGTGGTCAAACGCCGCGACCACGGCGGCGCCCGTGACGCTCTCGTCGGCCGCGCGCCCCGAGGGGAAGGCAGAGGGGCGGGCCTTCCCAGGAGGCTTCGGCACCCCTGCTTCTGAGCAGCTGTCGAGGCCCCCTCTCAAGCCGCAGAGGGCCTCTCCGAAGGCTGGGTTGCTTCCGAGAAGCCCCGCCGCCTTCTGAGAAGGCGTGCCCCTCTCACTTCCCCCCTCGGCGCGCCGCCGATCTTGACCAAGGCAGCGCACTCCGCACAGTTCGGAAGAAGGCCAGCCGACACAGCGGCGGTCCTGACCCCGCCCGTCCCAAATATCCGATCAGCATCTGTCAACGGTCTCCTCCTGGAGCCCGTCCTGGCCCGTCTTTCGAAGCGGACCCAGCCGTGGCGACGAGAAACCTCAATAAGCCAACACAACATTATCAGAGCGAAAGGCCCATACCTGCGCAACTGTGAATACCGCGTTGTGGGTACCGCTTTCGGTGGAACTCCATATGGGGCAACACGCCGTGTGAGGGGTGTGCCAAAATTGGCGTCGGGCGCATGCGGCCTGTGCCACTGGGGCCTTCGGTGGAGTCCCCCGTGGGGCCACGGACCGTGTGAGGGGTGCGCCGAAATTTGTGGCGTTGGCGAATGCGGACCGTGCAACTGGGGCCTTCGGTGGAACTCCCTGCGGGGCCACGAAGCGTGTGAAGGGTAACCCTCAATGGGTGGCGGTCCCCGCATGCGGACCCTGCCACTGGGGCGTTCGGTAGAGCCCAAAGTGGGGCCACGAACTGTGTGATGGAGTGTCCCTCAATGGGTGACGGTCCCAGCATGCCGCATGCGGACCCTGCCACTGGGGCCTTCGGTGGAGCCCCCTGTGGGGCCACGAACCGTGTGAGGGATGTGCCCAAATTGGTGGCGGTCCTCGGATGCGGACCCTGCCGCTGAGGCCTTCGGTGGAGCTCCCTGTGGGGCCACGGGCCGTGTGAAGGGTGTGCCAAAATGGGTGGCGGTCCCCGCATGTTGACCCTTCCACTGGGGCCTTCGGCGGAACTCCCTGTGGGGCCACGAACCGTGTGAAGGGTGTGCCAAAATGAATGTCGGTCCCTGCATGCGGACCCTGTCACTGGAGCCTTCGGTGGAACTCCCTGTGGGGCCACGAACCGTGTGAGAGGTGTGCCGAAATGGGTGGCGGTCCCCGCATGCGGACGCTGTCACTGGGGCCTTCGGTTGAGCTCCCTGTGGGGCCACGGACCGTGTGAAGGGTGTGCCGGCATGAAGGGCGGTCCCATCATGCGGACCCTGCCACTGGGGCCTTCGGTGGAACTCACTGTTGGGCCACGAACCGTGTGAGGGGTGTACCCAAAGGGGTGGCGGCACCCGCAAACGTACCCTGCCACTGGGGCCTTCGCTGGGAGTCCCTGCGGGGCCACGAACAGTGTGAGGGGTGTCCCAAAATTGGCGTCGGGCGCATGCGGCCTGTGCCACTGGTGCCTTCGGTGGAGTTCCCGTGGGGCCACGGACCGTGTGAGGGGTGCGCCGAAATCGGTGGCGGTGCCCGCGTGCGGGCCATGCCACTGGAGCCTTCGGTGGAGCTCCTATGGGGCCACGATCCTCGTGAGGGGTGTGCCGAAATGGGTGGCGGTCCCCGCATGCGGACCCTGCCGCTGGGGCCTTCGGTGGAACTCCCTGTGGGGCCACGGACTGTGTGAGGGGTGTCCCTCAATGGGTGGCGGTCCCCGCATGCCGCATGCGGACCGTGCCACTGGGGCCTTCGGTGGAGCTCCCTTTGGGGCCACGAACTGTGGTGTCCCTAAATGGGTGGCGGTCCCCGCCTGCGGACCCTGCCGCTGGAGCCTTCGGTGGAGCTCCCTGTGGTGCCACGAACCGTGCGAAGGGTGTGCCAAAAATGGAAGCGGTCCCCGCGTGCGAACCGTGACACTGGGGCCTTCGGTGGAACTCCTATGGGGCCACCAACCGTGTGAAGGGTGTGCCTACACGGATGGCGTTGAAGCATGCGGCCTGCGCCACTGGGGAGAGCAGAGGCAAGGAGGGGAAGGAGGGGATAGGGAGCAGCGGGGAGGGAGGAAGAGGCAGCGGGAGGCGAGGCGAGGTGAGGTGAGGTGACGAGGGGCGCTGTTTCTTCAAAACGAAGACCCAGCACCACAAGACAGTTGGGAATTAACCTGGCGAAAGACCCAACCATATGCTATTGTGAATACCGCAATTTTGAATAGCATCTTCGCCCGCGCTCCCTATGTGGCTACGGCTTCCTGCTGGAGCCCTACATGCTCAGGGACTCGTTCGTGGCCGTCTTCGCGGGCGCCGACGACGACGAGGACGGCGTCCTCTGACCGAGGAGCAGGAGCAGGAGAGGGCTCTGAGAGCCATGAGGGAGGATGTGGCGTTGCACGTCGACAAGGAAGAGTACGACGCCCACGCGCGGTTGTTGAAGCAGCACAACTCTGTGGCCACGATCCTCGTGAGGGGTGTGCCGAAATGGCCCGCGGCCGCCATGCGAACCCTGCCACTGGCGCCGTCGGTGGAGCTCGCTATGGGGCCACGATCCTACTGAGGGGTGTGCCGAAATGGTCCGAGGCGGCCATGCGAACCTTGCTAATGGCGCCTTCGGTGGAGCTCTCTATGGGGCCACGATCCTCGTGAGGGGTGTGCGAAATTGCCCGAGGCCGCCATGCAAACCCTGCCACTGGGGCCTTCGGTGGAGCTCTCTATTGGGCCACGATCCTACTGAGGGGTGTGCCGAAATGGTCCGAGGCGGCCATGCGAACCCTGCCACTGGCGCTTTCGGTGGAGCTCTCTATGGGGCCACGATCCTCATGAGGGGTGCGCCGAAATGGCACGGGGCCGCCATGCGAACCCTGCCACTGGGGCCTTCGGGTGAGCTCCTATGGGGCAACGATCCTCGTGCGGGGTGTGCCGAAAAGGCCCGAGGCCGCCACGCGAACCCTGCCACTGGGGCCTTCGGTGGAGCTCCTGTGGGGCCCCGATCCTCGCGAAGGATGTGCCGAAATGGCCTGAGGCCGCCATGCGAACCCTGTCACTGGGGCCTCCGGGCCGCGATCCTCGTGCGGGTGTGCCGAAATGGCCCGAGGCCGCCATGCGAACCCTGCCACTGGGGCCTTCGGGTGAGCTCCTATGGGGCAACGATCCTCGTGCGGGGTGTGCCGAAAAGGCCCGAGGCCGCCACGCGAACCCTGCCACTGGGGCCTTCGGTGGAGCTCCTGTGGGGCCCCGATCCTCGCGAAGGATGTGCCGAAATGGCCTGAGGCCGCCATGCGAACCCTGTCACTGGGGCCTCCGGGCCGCGATCCTCGTGCGGGTGTGCCGAAATGGCCCGAGGCCGCCATGCGAACCCTGCCACTGGGGCCTTCGGGTGAGCTCCTATGGGGCAACGATCCTCGTGCGGGGTGTGCCGAAAAGGCCCGAGGCCGCCACGCGAACCCTGCCACTGGGGCCTTCGGTGGAGCTCCTGTGGGGCCCCGATCCTCGCGAAGGGTGTGCCGAAATGGCCCGAGGCCGCCATGCGAACCCTGGCACTGGCGCTGTCGGTGGAGCTCTCTATGGGGCCACGATCCTACTGAGGGGTGTGCCGAAATGGCCCGAACCCGCCATGCGAACCCTGCCACTGGCGCCTTCGGTGGAGCCCCTATGGGGCCACGATCCTCGTGCGGGTGTGCCGAAATGGCCCGCGTCCGCCACGCGAACCCTGCCACTGGGGCCTTCGGTGGAGCTCCTATGGGGCCACGATCCTCGTGAGGGGTGTGCCGAAATGGCCCGAGGCCGCCATGCGAACCCTGGCACTGGGGCCTTCGGTGGAACTCCATATGGGGCCGCGATCGTCTTGGGAGGTGTCCCGAAATGGCACGGGGCCGCCATACGAACCCTGCCACTCGCGCCTTCGGTGGAGCTCCCTATAAGGCCACGATCCTCGTGAGGGGTGTGCCGAAATGGCCCGAGGCGGCCATGCGAACCCTACCACTGGCGCCTTCTGTGGAGCTCCCTATGCGGCCACGATCTTCGTGAGGGGTGTGCCGAAATGGCCCGAACCCGCCATGCGAACCCTGCCACTGGCGCCGTCGGTGGAGCTCTCTATTGGGCCACGATCCTACTGAGGGGTGTGCCGAAATAGTCCGAGGCGGCCATGCGAACCCTGCCACTGGCGCTTTCGGTGGAGCTCCATATGGGACCACGATCTTCGTGAGGGGTGTGCCGAAATGGCCCGAGGCCGCCATGCGAACCCTGCCACTGATGCCGTCGGTGGAGCTCTTTATGGGGCCACGATCCTACTGAGGGGTGTGCCGAAATGGCCCGAGGCCGCCATGCGAACAATGCAAATGAGGCATTCGGTGGAGCTCCTATGGGGCCACCATCTTCGCGAGGGGTGTGCCGAAGTGACCCGAGGCCGCCATGCGAACCCTGCCTCTGCGGCCGTCGGTGGAGCTCTCTATGGAGTCACGAAACGCTGTACTGGGTGGGTGAAACGCAGGGAGTAAGTAGGAGGGGGAGGAGGGAAGCAGGAGGAAGGAGCGAGGAGGGACGCGGGGACCGTCTCTTCAAAACGAAGACCTAACACCACAGGATGTCTGGAAAAAAACACCAAGACGATGATGTTGACGATGTTGATGTTGTAAAGAATGATGCTGATGATGATGCTGATGCTGATGATGACGATGATGATGATGATGATGCTGATGATGACGATGATGATGACGACGATGGGAGGAGGGAGGGGGCAGCGGGAAAGAACGAAGGAAAGAACGCGGGGCGCTGTCTCTTCAAAACGAGGACCCAATACCACAGGATGGTTGGGAACAATATACAGATAAACTGTAGGAACTCTGCGCAGATTTCTGGAATCCGCGTTGACCCGAACGCGCCAGGGACGGCGCCAAAGGCGCCGCCAAAGAATCCAACACAAACCCGTGACATCCGCGCGGACTTCTGACACAAATATACGTATGCAGTTTTCTCTTCGACACCGGCCCACAAGGACGAACACCGCCAGGGAGGGCCGCCGCTGACTGGGACTGGCCACCCTCCGAGCATAGTACTTCCGCAGGATCAGGTCCTCATCGTAGAAGTCGTCGTACGCCAGGGCCGTGGGGCTCGCGCACAGCTGGAAGCCCTGGCAATCGAGCGCGAAGGGCCCCGCGCGGCGCGCGTTTGTCACCGCCACCTCTCGTCAGCCTCGATATCATCCCTATCCGTGAAACCTTGACACCCTCCATTCATGGCAGAAACACGACGGAAAATGTTTGCCCGCTTTTAGCCTCTGGGGGCCATGGCTGGGCCCCGGGATCGGAAAACAACAATGCAGCACGAAAAGCCGGTCCAGGGGCAGGAACCCGGACCTCTTAGGAACCAAGTTGCGAACAAAAACGCAACGTGAGATGCCTGTGGATCGACAAACGAGGGAGGCGACAATCTTACGGATGTGCCATCATAACTTGACTGAAACATTTAAACACATCGGCACCGAAACAGCGCGATGCTTATCGTACGGACAAGGATGCTTTTCGAGCTGGTGTACCTCGGTCGGGGCCCACGTCGCGCCCACCAGCTCTGCGTCGCTGCCACTGCCTGGCAGAGCAGACGCATGATTACCGATAGTTGCAATCGTCGTCGTGATAAATGTGTGTGACCTTTTGGCCGTTTTGGGGGGTTCTCGTCGCCACGGTTGAGAAGCACCTCGAAGAGCTGAAGAGGATGAGCCCCTGGACAAGTCCAACGCTCGACCTTGACCAGATTCTCGAGGTCTTCTGGGCAGGACCCAAAACATCCGCCGACCCCTTGTGGGTCTCTAGGCGTGTGAGATTGTTCCCCCCTTCCCCCCCATAAGCCCCCCTCCGGGACCCCAAACCGGCAATTTGAATCCCCCCCCCGTCGTCGGATCCGACCCACCGCCGAACTCATCAGGGGGGGGGCCTGGCTCCCCAAGCTCGCTGTGTAGCTACAAGACAGCCCGCCGAGGCCCCCAAGACACCCCCAAAACGGTCCAAGAGAGCACAGAGTCTCCGAATGATCGCTCCAACACGCCCAAGATGGGAACAGGACGGCCCAAGAAGCCGCCAAGACACCCCAAGACGCCTCCAGGAGGCCTCTCAGGAAGCCCCCGCGACGCCCAAATCGTCAATGTCCATTGGGAAAACGTACTTTTTTGAACACATGCGATTTTTCGGCCGTCGCGGCGTTGACGACAGTCCAAGAGGCCCCTAAGACCGCCCCACGACGGCCCAAGAGGCTCCAAAGAGGCCCCCAAGGCAGCCCGAAAGGGCACCGAGACTGCCCAAAACGCCCGTTCAGCAGCTCCAAGACAGCCCGTCAAGGCCCCCAAAACACCCCCAAAACGGTCCAAGAGAGCACAGACCCCCGAAAGATCGTTCCAACACGCCCAAGATGGGCCCAGGATGGCCCAAGAAGCAGCCAACACACCACAGGACGCCTCCAGGAGGCCTTTCAGGAAACCCCCACGAATTCCAAATCGTCATTTTCCATGGGGAAAACAAACATGCTTAACATATGCGACGTTTCGGCCTTCACGGCGTCGACGACAATCCAGGAGGCCCCCCAAACCGCCCCACGACGGCCCAATAGGCTCCGAAAGGGCCTCCAAAACAGCCAGAAAAAGGGCACCGAGACGGCCCAAAACGCCCGCTCAGCAGCTCCAAGACAGCCCGTCAAGGCCCCCAAAACACCCCCAAAACGGCCCAAGAGAGCACAAAATCTCCGAATGATCGCTCCAACACGCCCAAAATGAGCCCAGGACGGCCCAAGAAGCCGCCAAGACACCCCAAGACGCCTCCAGGAAGCCTCTCCGGAAGCCCCCATCGACGCTCAAATCATCAGTTCCCATTGAGAAAACGTGCAATTTTGAAATATGCGACTTTTCGGCATTCACGGCGTTGACGACAGTCCAAAAGGCCCCCAAGACCGCCCCACGACGGCCCAAGAGGCTCCCAAGGTGCCCCCAAGGCAGCCCAAAAGGGTTCCGAGATGGCCCAAAACGCCCCCACCCAAGACGGCAGAAGAGTGCACCAAAACGGTTCGAAGAGGGCCCCAAGAGGGAAACTCGAACCCATAATTCCAATTTTCCGCCCGAGGGGGCTCCCAGGAACCCTAAAGATGCCCCCCCAAGAAATCCCCAAAGGCCCCCACCAGGCACCCAAAAACCCCACGATGCCCCAAAGAGGACCAAATGAGACCCCAAAACGGTTTCAACCGCCCTCCGAACTGCCTCCAAAGAGCCCACGAAAAGGGCCCCGACAAGATCCCAACGGACATCCCAGACGCTTTTTACCCACAGCCCAAGCGCGGTGGCGGGGTGGGCCGAAGGCAGCTAGACAACGCACGGAATCCAGCTGTAGCGACGGTGTCGCCCCAGGACGCCCGATCCATCGCCTCCGTTTTCACGTCCCTCCCCTGCCCCCCCAACCGTAACGTCGTCCGACTTCCTTCAAAACGCATACACGCTTAGCATATAAGACTCATGTACCTCCCCTGGCCCCAAAACCGATACATCGTCAAACTCCCTACCTCCTCCTCCTCCTCCTCCTCCTCCTCCTCCTCCTCCTCCTCCTCCTCCTTCTCCCACTCCGTCTCCCTTTGTATCACCCCCCCCCACAAGGACAAAACCATCCCGACACCTCATTGGGCCAGTGGCGACTGCCACGCTCACCAAAAAGGCCCCGGGGTT
>CAUYUJ010014416.1:1140000-1167709 GCA_963575745.1 Prorocentrum cordatum
TGTTTCGTGTTGAGCGATTTTCAAGGGTCCCGGGGCCCAGCGATGGCCCCCAGAGGCTGAAAACGTGCAAAAACCCTCCATCGTGATTTTGTTGGTCACTACCTAAGGATGTCGGGGTCACTACAAAAGGTGTCCTGGGAACCGAATGCTTGAGTGGTGGACCGTCACCCTTCTGCGTGGGAGCTAAACGCCCGCGGGGCTCTACCCCCGGCGCCGTGGCATGCCGGGCCCCAGCTCCCGAGAGACCCCCAGCTGCCCGCCCCGCGGCCACCGCAAAGCTGGCCGCGAAAAGCAGCCAGCTTTGCGGTGGCCCTGGTGCGCGTTGGGGGTGGACCGTTTGGACCGTTTCCCTCCCCATGCGGAGCGCCTTGGCCAGCGTCGCTGGCGCGCCATCGCCGCATGAACCTACTGTATGCCACGATCACGGTGATGCCACTTCACAACGAGGATGGGGATCTGGTTTCTGCGGCGGCGAACTCGCGCACAACAACACGTAGGAAAACACAAACATAGTTTTCCTGCAATTGGGATGGCCACGACGCACCCCCACTCCCAACCCACTCACACACACACGACCGAAACCTACATCGCCGCCAGCGTGTCTAAGGTTGCTATTCTCCTGCGAAGAACGTAGCTCTGGCCGCGGCGGCGAGGTCGGACGCCCACCCTCTCTGGGGCCGCCAAGCGAAGGCGAGGAAGAGGGAGGGCATCACCACTCTGCATATTGGCACTATTTTGGGAGGCAACTCCGTACGAATGCCACAATCGAAATCCGTAGTAAAGATGGGTAGCCCTGCCAAACGTACCCTTGCATCCTTGCCGCTTCGGTCCATCCCTAACCACTTTCGATGGCAAGCCCCGCTCGAAAGCTTCGACATGGGCGTCAAATGGACTTGCATCCTTACCGCATTAAATGTTCTATCCGTCTTAACTGTATCGCGTCAAATTCAAAGCCATGAAGCCTGAGTGGCCAAATCAATCTAGAGACTGAGAGGGATGAAGCGGGATTAAGCTGGATTGGACGGGGTTATGCCAGACTGGGCCACATATATACCAGCGATAATGCTGAATCTAACCTCTAAGGAACTACATCATGACATTGGTCCCCACTCCGAGCTGCCGTCCCGCTTGGTGACGATGGCCCCGTTGGCCACGAGGCTGCGGGCGACGCCCTTGGAGAAACAACAAAAGCTGCATAGACATACGTTGGCGGCGCGCACAGGGGGGTAGGGGGAGGGAGAAGGCTTCTTAGATGGAGGCTGCAAATCAGAAGGTGCCCGCCTCACATTTATAGATCAAGCCAGCGCCTTCTAAGGAGCAGGGATGCTTCTAAGAATCCTTCCCCCTGCCCCATACCCCCTCTGCGCGTGGCCGAATAAACCTTCGGAACTCCGTGCGGACTTCTTGGATCGGCGCTGGGCCCTGGATAATAAATCCCACCAGCCTTCTGAGCGCAGGTGGTCTAACGATGACTTCCTGTCTTCTTCCAAAAACCCTTCTTCCCCTTCGGGGAGGGGTTTACCACAATTCCCTATTAACATACACCCCCTCCCCCAGACAATTGGGAGCCAACCAGGAACAATGCGGGCACCCCCCCACCATCCTTTTGTAAAAATGCAAAACACACTCTGCCTCCAAATTCGGAGCATGCGCAGCGAACCCGATGCGGCCTCCCCCCACCATCCCCGTCAAAAAACCATACAGAGTACACTTGGCGGCGGCGGCGCCTGCGGCGGGGGCAGCGGGGGCGGCGGCTGCGGCGGTGGCGGCGGCGGCGGCGGCGGCAGCGGCGGTGGCGGCGGCGGCGGTGGCGGCAGCGGCTGCGGCGGCAGCGGCTGCGGCGGCGACGATTCGGCGGCGGCGGCGGCGGCGGCGGCGGCGGCGGCGGCGGCGGCGGCGGGCGGCGCGGCGGCGGCAGCGGACACCGGCGGCGGCGGCGGCGGCGCGGCGGCGGCGGCTGGCGGCGGCGGCGGCGGAGGCGGCGGCGGCGGCGGATTCGCCCCCAGTAGCTGCCCATCCAAAGACGACTGATTAATATGCTGCGGCTCGGGCCAAACTCGGGTGCTACGTATGTGTTGGGAGGGCGGGTGGGAGTGAACGAGGCGGCTTGCGGGCGGGGAGGGAGTCTTGACCCCTCCCCCGACCCTTTCCCCTGGACCTGGACGGCAGGGGCCGCGATCCGTTGGAACGTCCAAAATCGGCCCCTGGGAGGGTCAATTTTTGACACCTCTCACAAGGATCGCGGCCCCGAGGGGGGGGGCCTCGATCGGGAGAATCCTTCCTTTGATCGATAGCCTCGAAGATAGCCCCAAGAGGCGCTCCAGGGCTCCCAAGAGAGTCCCAAGAGAGCCCCAAGAGGGCTCCAAGAGGGTCCCAAAGAGTGCCCCACGAGGCACCCGAGAGGCCCCAAAGAGGCCCCCGAGTGGTCTCAGAGAGCCCAAGATGACCTGCAAGATGGCTCAGATAACCCAAGCTGGCTCAAGCTTGTTCCCAAGATGCTCCAAACGGGCCCAATACCGTTCCGAGAACCCCCAAAAACGCTCCAAGAGAGCCCCGAGAAACGGTTCGCCGGCGCCTGATGGGGGGAGCGGAGTTGGGGAATCCCCAAGCTTATCCCAAGAGGCCTTCCATGGTTACCAAGAGGGTTCCAGGAGGGCCCCCAAAACTCCCAGAGAGCACCAGCAGCAGAAGCAGCAGTTGCAATAATTATTCTAGATGGTTCCATGAGTCCTGGTCCGCGTTGTCCTCATACTAGTCATCGTCGTCCTCGTCTTCGTCCTCATCCGCGTCCTCGTCCTCCCCCTCCTCGTCCTCATGTTCCTCCTCCTCTTCCCCTCGCCCCCACGCGGTATCCAGGGATGGCCCGAAGAGGCCTTCCAAGGCTATCCCTGTGTTCGCTTTGTTTCCCTAGATGTGTCTTTTCGTCTTTTCCCCGTCAACTTTGAAAGACAGGGTTTCTGAATGGGTTGGTGGGGACATGTTTTGGACAACGACCTCGTGGAACGGGTCTCTAGCCCGGCCACGACTAAGCAGGAAACGGAAAAAGCAAAACAAGCACAGCAAACGTGCGGCAACTCAGATAAGCGAAAAGAACCAGTCGACGGATTCTTGGTGGCGTCCGGAAATCCCGGTGGCTACCAGCGAATAGATACAGCCAAAATGGCGCGGCGGCGTGACCCAAATCACGTAGAGGTCGACCACTCGGTGTGAGTCAGTCAGACGGCAACGTCAGAGACGAACGATACCAACAAGTAACCCCAGATGACATCCGTGAAGTGGACGAACGCAAATGTCGAAACATCGTGTCAGCGCACGAGTGAAGAGGGACAACCTCGTCACATTTAGGACTGCAAATGGCAGTAACTCTTGTTTGTACAGCAGTGGCACTTGTCGAAAGCGGAGTCCTTGCAGGAGAGAGCAGCCGACGGGCGCACAGAGCCACGCATGCCGAAGTCCAGCACCGTAGAGGTCGGCAGCGTGGCGAGACCCCACTGAACCCTTTTCGGTCACCAGCGGAGGCCGAGACCAGCCAGGAGCAGGCCAGGGGCCACTGACCGCCCATTCCCAATGTGATTCTTGCATGGAATTCAGGCTGTCGGAGCACCATCAAACAGCGGTATTGGCGGCAACCATAGCCGCGTGGGACAAAAAACCGGTGAAGGGGAGGGGGGGAAGTGCGCGCCAAGCACGGTAGGCACCCCGGTGCGGCAGCTAACCGCTGCAGCATTAGGACGCAGGAGGGGGGGGGAAAGTGCGCGCCAGGCTTGCAGCGCGAGAGGAGAGGCGGAGAACGGTAGAACATTTACTCGAGCAGTTGCTGCTGACTATTCCAATCGTGGCTGCGCCATTTCCGACCGCGCTGACATTGCCAACCATGACTGTGCCAAACCTGGCTACGTCAACCCTGACTGTGCCAACTAAGCTCCCGTGGATAGCGACGCGCTCTCACCGACAATGTACCTCGCGCACCGGAGCGCCCCGGGTAGCTGAGGTGAGTGCCAGGCCACGTAGCCGCGCCGCTTGTCCCAGAAGTGCTGGTTAGCGACGTGCTGCTCGATCCCGTTGGACCCTGGTGTGCTCAGCAACGTCGTGCTGCGCGACTCTCTGGTGATCGTCGCCGCGCTGCTTGTCGCGGTGGTGCTGGTCAGCGACGCGCCCCTTGACTCCGTTGTGCTGGAGCCCGTGGTGCTCTTCAACCAACGTCGCGCTACTAGTGTCATTGTTGCTCGTTGCCGCGGCGCTTGTCTCGGCGGTGCTGGTCGGCGACGCGCTGCTCAGCCCCGCGGCGCTTGGGCCCGCGGTGTTGGGCCTTATTGCGCTGCTCGCCCGACTTGCACATGTCGTCGAGCTACTTGTCTCCGCGGCGCTGGCAAGCGGATGCGGGGGCCGCAGGGGGAGGAGAGCGACGAACCGTCGCAGCCTTGGAAGAGAAACAAGAAATGGGGGTGGGGGCAGCTCGCCGCGGCGGGCTGTTGACTCCGCGGCGCGTGCCACTTCCCAAAACCAGTTGCACGCGCCACCCATGCAACCAAAGCCCGGTGAAAGAGGGCGTGGCCACAAGTCGGCGAGGACTTCCCGGCGTGGAGAGGAGCGGGCCAGGTTGGCTCCTAGGGCTGCGGTAGGCACGCTGGGCCAAGAGTGGAGATAATTAAGCCACCTTGCCCGGGGGGCGCGAGGGGGCGGTCGCGCGCCAAGCGCCGGGGGGGGCGGGTGGCAAGTGATCGCTGAACTCTTGAGGAACTCCATTCACACTTAGCCCATGCCCAATCGCACGCGCCGCCCGCGCTCGAAAGCCCGGCGCAAGAAAGCACAGCCGCAAGGCGGCGAGGACTTCCCGGCGCGGGGGGCGGCGCGCAAGGCTGGCTCTCGGGGCCGCGGTAGGCGCTCCGCGCCTAGAGTGGAGCGGGCCAGCGAAGATGGGGGCGCCGGGGAGCTACCGCGCCCACGGGAACGTAGACCGACGTCCTCTCGTACCCGGCGCGAGCACGCATGAGAGCGACGATGACGTGCGCGGGTGCAATGTAGGGCTGGGCCCTGCCGTTGCCAGGCTTATTGCAGTCGATAGCGCGCCGCCCCCGCAGCGCTGTCCGGGGACAAGCGAATGACGCCCCGAACGCACTCCATTAGGGAACGGCGGCTCATCGTGGTGAGGGCCAGTTCGAAATAGTCGTCGCAGTCTAGGTGTTTCCCCGTGAGCGCTAGGAACCGGCGGAGGACGTCGGGCTCGCGGCGCGCGGGATCGTAGGTCCGTGACGTCCCTAGTACCCAACAGCGGGGGGGGCATCAAAGTGGTCGCCGAATGGTCGCCCCCATGGTCGCCCGAATGGTCGCCAAAAACCGATATGGCAACCCATATGGTCGCCCAAATGGTCGCCAAAAATCGATATGGTAACCCATATGGTCGCCAAAATGGTCGCCAAAAAAAAAAAATACCACCCAATGTGGTCGCCAAGATGGTCGCCAGAAAAATAATCACAATGCCGCACGGCGGCACAACGTGATCGCCCTGAAGGAAAGATTCGAAAGCCCGCCGTCGCCTGCGTGTTCGCCCCAACAGGCATTACCGTGCCACGTGGCGAATGCTTGTCACCGCCAACATGATTCGGAGCAATACCGTCGCTGGGAGTGTTGCCCTCATGCTGGTGTCGTCTCTTCGTGTTGCCGCGTTGGTTGCACTGTGTTGTTTGTGTCGTTGGCTCTACGAGTTGTTCGAGCTGTGCCGCGCGAGCCAGTATGGTCGTGGCCGCGGCAGCGGCAGGGGTGATGACATAAAGGTTGATAGTGACAAAGGGCAGCGGCAGTGGAAGGGGCTGCTGCGATGGTAGTGGTAGTGGCCATAGTCTCTGGTTTCTGCGGCGGTGGCATTGTGAGCCGCACGAGAGCCCTGGAGTGGAGTCCGTGCTTGGCAGCGGTCATGGTCGTGATCCGTGCTGTGACACTTCCACAGGCCGCGGCGCAGCTGGAGCGGGTGGCGTCGCGCCTTGTAGGCGTGAGTTGGCGCGCCATTGGTGGCGGTAGGTTTGCTGGTCGTGGCTATGGTCGTTGCGAAGGTGAACGTGGGTGTTCGGGGTTGCGGTTTTGGTGGTGGCACTGCGCTCGCAGCAGCATTGCCACCAATGGCCGCTAGCAGTAGTAGCTGCGAGCCAACAAACGAAAAGGGCAAAGGGGAGGAGGAGAGGAGCGAGGAGGAAGAGGAGGAAGGGGAGGGGAGTCGCCCCTCGCCTCCCTCTTTCTTAATCGTCCTCCCTGCTCCTTCCCTGGTCGTCCTCCCTTCCTCCCCCCCCCCCCTCTTCCTCCTCCTTCCTCCTCACTCCTTTCCGTCCTTCTCCTTCCTCCTCCTTCCTCCGCGGCAGCAGCGGGCGGCGGCGGTAGCAGGAAAGACGATCTCATGCTTTCCAAGCAATGGGTATGTAGCCGCAGGCTGCGGCAACTCGTTCCTGTCACAGTGATCAGCAATAGCCTGAAACAATCGTGTGTTCATTAATCTGTGTTGGTATGTATTGTTGGGTATTCATACTTCTCTCGTACGTGCATATATCATGAACACACCAGCGTGCACAATCACGCGACCAGGCGGGCCATGAGCGGAGCTCGCTCGCCAAGGGCCGCGGTCGACAACACAACTCCAGAGTCGGCACCGCGAGAGCGCACAAGCAACATACTCGTATAGCTTAAAACACACATCACTGAGCCCGTTTTGCTGTCGCCACCTACGGTGGGCAAATCGGCGTTTTGGGCTCTGCCTTGCGCTTGACATCAGCCTTCTCCTCAAATATGCGCATCAAACCCTTCGGGATGAGACTGCTCTCCTTGGAGATGAGGTTGCTGACGTGGATCTTGACGTTCCTCTTGAGCTTCAGCGGGGTGTCGGCGAAGTCCCTGCAGCACACGAGCATGAGACACTCAGCCTGGGTCACCTTGGCACGGCCAAGCTTGGTAGCGATGTCTTCCACCGCAGCGTGGCGGCCCTCGTCCTTGTCGCCGTGGAGATCGCGGCTGTTCTTGGCCGCCGCAAGCTTCACAGACACCACATCAATCGCAGTCTTGAGCGCCGAGGGCCGACAGATCTTGAAGATGCTCTCCTTGGCCTTCTCCAAGTACTGGTCGAGGGTCGTGGCGTCATTGAGGCCGTCGTGCCACAAGCCCTCATCGACGCCCGTGGCGATGGAGTGCGAGAAGTGTTTCTCGCATGCCTGCAGGGCGTCTTCGACCTGATAGTTGCAATCAAATGTGGCCACCTCCAAGGCCAACTCTTGCACCTGCGCGTGCCAACGAGTGAAGAAGTCCAGCTTGATCTTTGCACTCGCCTGGGTGGCCCTCCAATCGCGGCCGCCCTGTCGCCGACGCGCGCGACCTTGCCCCCGCCAGCCCCTCCGCAGAGGCCAGCTGTTTGAGTGAACAGGAGGGGGGAGGGCGAGAGGAGGCGAGGAAAGTTGGAAGTGGATGGAGAGCGAGGGAGAGCAGGGGAAAAAGGGAGGGGAGGGAAGGAGGGAGAGGGGAGGGGAGAGGAGGGGAGGGGAGAACGTCGAGAGGGGTGGTTGGGAGGTTGCGGAAGGGAAGGGGGAGACACAGCCGCGCGCATCAGTTATAGGGCAGCCGCAAGATCGGTGCCAGTGGGCCTCAGTCATGGCCGCACTCGCGGCAACGAATTGGCCGAGCTCCGACTTGCCCTTGCTGCGCTGCCACGTGGCCTCCGCCGCGGCTCCGTGCTTCTTGAAGCCCACGACCGCCACGAGGTCCCACTGGATGTTGGACAACTCGGTCAGGCGTACTTTGAACTGCACCATCTGCTCTGACAAATCCCCCTTCAAAGCGATGAGATCGAGACCAAGATCGCACACCAACCGAATGTATTCGAGCACGGCCTGAATCATATTCATGTCCTCGCCACTCCCCATGGCAATCATCACTTTGACCATGAACTGGTCGATGCTGTCTGACAGGTCCTCAGGTAACGACTGCACGCCGAACTCGATGTACGCCTTGACTTGGGCATGAAGAGATCTGATGTCAGCAGCGCGAGTCTCGCGCTCAGCATCGCATTGGAACGCTCGCATGCACTTGATCATCGTGCCGACGTGGTTTCCAATGCTGTTCTCCTGCTGGATGCGCACGACATAACTCGAGAACAAGTCTCGCTTCGGCAGCGCGAAGGACATCTGAGAGGTGATATCCACCAGCCCCTTGAGCTCAGCACTCCTCTCGGGCGGGAACCTGCCCTGCTCGATCATATCTGGAAGGCTGCCCGTGATCTGGAGTGTAGCCTGCTCGGCCTGGGATCTGAGCTTGGTGCCCTGGCCCTTCCGAAGCTTACCGTGCGTCTGCTTAATGAGATTCCACGCCTGCATGATCATGGTCATGTCATCCTGGAAGCTGTACTCGGTCTTGCTGGACAGCTTCTGCTCATACTCCTCCAGGCGTGGCAAGTAGGTCTCGCAATCCTTGCGAGTGCGAATGAACTCTCCAAGAAGCGCCTTGTAGTGAGAAATCTGCTTCATGGCCGTCAATACGTTGGACATCCCGCCTTGCCCTGTCGACTCTTGCAAGCGGTCGTAGTCTTTCGAGGTGGCATTGTACTCCTTGAGCTTCACGGTGTCTGTTTCCATCACAACCAGGACCGCCCGAAGCATAGACATCATCTGGTCGGCGTGGTCCTCGTAGACCTCGAAGTCGATATGCTTGCTGTCAGAAGCAGCCGTGATCATGTCCAAGACCACGTGGACGACTCGCAGCAGCGAGTCATGGGAGGGCGCGCCATCTCTGATCATGGGCGCGAGGATCTTCGAGATCAAGCACTCCCGCAACCTCTCCATCTTCTCGGAAGGGCTGCCCTCGATGTGCCGAGCGAGGGGGTTCTCGGGGTCGAAGCTGTCCACGCTGCCCCCGTCCGAGGGCCACGGAGTGATCATGCTCAGGAGCTGCGCGGCCTTGTCTTCGATGCTGTGCTGAAGCTGCGTCCAATCACGCAATGCTCGGGACATGCAGCTAAGCTTCGCAGACGTAGGAAGGTCGACGTTGTGCTTCTTGAGGTCAGCCGCGAACGAACCAAGCTCCTCGTCCGATGCATTGAGCCAGCCTTGCTCGGTAGAGAACTGCTCGCACTGCTTGTGCAAGTCGTGGTGCTCCTTCATCATGACTGCCTCCTCTCGCCCCATGTTCTCGGCCTCCGTGGTGTATCCCTTCAGCGTGTTCCTCTCCCTGCCGTGGCCGCCAGGTGTCCTCCCAGCGAGGGCCTTCGTGAAATTGACCTTTGACAGCTGCAACACCCACTTCGCTTTGATAGGGTCGCTTTTCAGAAGCTCTGCGACATCGGGCATGAACTCCTGAACGCTCGGGTCCGGAAGGCTGTCCAAGGATTTTGTTCCTGACAAGGCCCGGAGTGCTTGGCCGCTCGAGGGAGGCTTCTCTGGGGTCACAGCAGCAGGCTCGGCCCCAACGGACAGGATGTCAGCGTCTTTCTCGAACTCGTCAGCCTCGAACCTCGCGGAGGGGCCCCGACCATTGTCGAGCTGACTGGAGTCGTCATGCAGACTGAGGGCGAGAAGCTCCGCATCCTCTTCCTCCTGCTTTTGGCGCTCCGCCTCCTTCTTATCTGCCTCCTTCTTCGCAGCCCGAGACAACAAGGTACTCATAGAAATGATAGTGCTGCCGCTGGGGTCGAGCTGACCGTGGAATTTGCCCGTGGCACTCTCGTATGCCAAATCGCATTGCCCATCGTGAATAGTAGAGGCTGGGCGGGCCAAAAGATTCGACAAACTCAACATCTTGGAGAACTCGAATGTGAACGTCCGAGGGGCTCCTTCAAGATCGCTTGTGAGAACGGCCAAGGTGGGCGTGCCGAACTCGTCCCACAGCTTGAAGCACTTGTACCCGAGCTGTTCTGGCATATATTTAAACTTGTTAAAGATCTCAGGGCGAGTCCAGAAGCCAAGGATACGCTGGCAGGAAGCCTTCTGCTCAGAGCTATCCTCGACCTGCTTCGGAGAGAATCTGTCTACCTCGATCTCGTTGTCAACCATGTACTTCGAGGAGTCGTCGAAGGCCTTCCTGAATGATGGGTCGTCGCCGTACTTCGTTCCAGCCTCCTCCTCTGTCATGTACGCGTACCCGATGGCCCATGGCTTGTAATGGACTGGGCAGCATATCTTGTTCTCCCTCTTGTCACTCGCAGTCAACTTCTTGCCGCAGGTGCCAAAGCAGCAAACCGACCTTGACTGACGAGCAATCTTGGCAGCTTTCTCCTGCTGCTCCTTGGCATCCTGGGCCTTTGACTTCCTCTTCCTCGGGGCTCCACTCACTCCAGTAGCCACGGTGTCAGCGCCCAGGGTCCTGACCGAGCCAGCGTCGTCATTGTCGTCACCGCCCTCGCTTACAGCCGCACCGCCGAGCTGCCTCTCGACAACCTTGCGGGCGAGCCTCTCCCTGGCCGTCGCCATGGACGTGGTTCCAGTGCGAAGAGCGACCAGGGAACTCGGTTAGGACCTCACCTGCAGCAACACAGAGCAGAGCCAAAACGGCTGCGTTTTCACGCGTGTTGTTTGTTGTTAGCAGAGTGTTCAACGTGCATGCTATGCCAGCTGCGCAATGCAATGCCATGCTGTGCATTGTGATGCTATGCTATGTGCGTGCCGTATGTTGCACTGCTGTGCGGTGCATTGATTGTGCAATGCTGAGCAACGCAATGCTATGCTATACTATGGTATGGCCACGGCACGGCACGGCACAGTTGGCGCACTATGTAATTGTTATGCCGTTGGTTACGCCATACACACTGGGGCACCATGTTTATCGTAGCACCAATTCTATACTCTAGACAATTCGCTTGGGCGTCGTTTCTGGAAGGGCTGGCGCTGACAGGGATGCGCGAAGCGCAAATAATCATCGAAGGCAACACCCAGCGCATTTGAGACTTGTTTCAGACTTGTTGACGAATGTTCGAGGCCTGTGCTTGGACGTGTTAAGACCTTGTTGGTACTTGTGTAGGACTGGTTTGGGGCCTGTCTGAGACTTGTTTGGCACGCCCTTGAGGTTTGCGTCGTTCTTGTTTGAGACTTTTGTATGGTTTGTTGCAGAAATGCTTGGGGTTTGTGCTGGTACTTGTTCGAGACGTGCTTTGTTCCAGCTCCTCGGCTACCCCCCCTTTTTGCCACGCCCCCCTTTCGATCGCTTTGGTTTCCTACACCTCCTCCTCTTCCTCTTAACTTCTGTGTGGGGGGGGGGGGGCCTCTGGACTGCACCACTTCCTCTTCCTCTGTCCCCCTCGGGGCGCAACTCGGCGCTGGTGGGGTGGGCGGCATCCCCATGCCGTCCTCCGAGGATGCTCGACTCACCACCCTCCAGGGACGCTCGACCCTGCCTTCCAGGGGAGCAAGCACCCCTTGTCGCCGTCCAGGGACGCTCGACTCACGGACGAGGGAGAGGGCGAGGTTGGTGAGCAGGATGATGGAGAGAGCGGGGATGGAGGGTGCGAGGGCGAGGAGTGCGAGGATGAGGAGTGCGAGGGTAAGGAGAGCGAGGATAAGGAGGGCGAGGAATTATTTGGCCGTTGGCTAGAGCTAGATCAATACTCGTAACATCGAGGGCCCGACGAGGGACCGACAAGACACGAAACGAGGGCCAAGAGGGACCGAACGGCGGAGGGACAACGACCGAACAGGAAACCGAGGCCCGAAGCATAGAGGGAACACCCAAGCAAGAGCGAATGATGGTGACGATGATTGTGATGGTGGTAATGATGACGACGATGGTTCGGATGACACTGATGCTGAGGATGTATATGACGAGACTGACTATGGTAGACATGACGGTAACGATGTTGATACAAAAAGTGATGATGGCCATGGTGATGATGAGAAAGATGATGTGACTGACGATGTTATGAGCACGATCGCTATGGCGATGACGATGGTGGCGCTGACGATGGTGATCATGACTAGGACAATGGTGTAGAGTTCAAGGCCGATGACTGCAACGAGAACGGTTAGCAGTGTGATGTTGATGATGATGATGCTGTTGATGCCGATATTGATGATGGTTGCGCTGCAGAGCAGGGTGGCAGCTATACACAATATGATAACAATTACGGCAATGGAGATGGTAATAGTAACGGTATTGATGGTGGTATGAATGTTGCTGACCAGGATGACGGTGAGAATTGTGAAGAGGATGGTGGTAACGACGATGATATTGCTAACGAGTATAATGGTGGTGGTCATGAGAAGGAGGAGGGGGCCGAGGTCGATGATGGCGATGTTGGTTGTAATGATGATGTTGGTCTCTTGGATGCTGATGATGGCGCTCATGGCGATGATGACGGTGATGGCGAGGATGACGCCTTGTCGGCCCCAGTATCGAGAGGCACCGCCGTCGAGGTGTCATTCGGCCCGCCTCGGACTGAGGAGAAGAACAGGGCTACCGAGGAGCAACGCTACTCGCACTGCAGCTACCGAGGAGCAGCGCCACTCGCACCGAGCTGCCGAGAAACTCGCAGAGCAGAGCAGCGCTACTCGCACAGAGCTGCCGAGAAACTCGCACCGAGCTGCGGAGAAACTCGCCGAGGAGCTAGCCAGTAGCGTTCGTGTCCGTCGAGATCTCGTCTTCCATCCTCTGGGCGATCGTCTCGGTCCACTCGTTGCTCTCATGCTCGTCCTTCAATGCCTGCTCGCTCTCGAGCTTGATGCGGTTCACCCGCGCCTTCAAGGCCCTCATGCGGTAGCCCTGCCTCTTGATGATCATGTTTTTGGTTTTGATCGTCTTCAGAAGGCGCATCACACGCAACCTCGTAGTCGGCGAAGAGCGGCGCACCCACAGCGCCTTGGAAGGCGTCGTCAGCCACGACTGTTTTTTGGGTGCCATCGCTGCTGGTCGCGCTGGAAACAGGGCCGAGAGGTTCAAAGCAAAACAAGCCAGTCCGTCAAACGGCTCGGGTTTCGAGACGCAAACGATTACGGAACGTGTTGTTGTTTTGCGGTTGTGCCATGTTTGTAGTTGTGTTGTGTCCAACGTCATTCGTGCTTGTTTGTGCGTGTTTGGATATATGGTTTGTGAACGTTTGCATTGTCCAGTCGTTCGTCCCCCTGCGTTGTTGTCTTGCAAAGGGTACCTACATGATTTCGTGCCACTCATGTGTGTTACGTGTGACAGTGCTTCCGATTGGATGTGTTGTTTGGAGGGCCTCTTATTCAACTTATTAGTTATCATCTCACACATAGTGGCACGCGCAATGGACACGCCTCGCCATATTTTCCAGCACAAAAGAACCCCGCTGACTAGGATCCGATGAAAGCGAACAAGATACACACGCAACGTAGATGTGTGCGGGGAACAGACGAATGAGTTACGCATCGATGGGCGCGCGGTTTTGCGGGAAACCCAAGGGGAAGATGCTGAAAAAGAGCGCACGAAGACACCACCGAAATTCAATGTAAGGCGTGTGTTGTTTTCGGGCTCTGAAGCGACTTGTTGTGAGCATCCGCAATAACAAGCGTTCGCGAACCTTACTTATGCATGCCAAGGGGCCTCCCAACGACCCTCTAGGGTTTCTTAGGTTGCCATCCAGGAACCCTTGTGGCTTCTTAAGCGGTCTGGAAGCCCTTCGGGGCTTCGTACAACACCCTCCAGACACCTACGGGGGCAGAGTCTTGATGGGGCTCACCAAGGATATGACAGAACTTCTTAATGGGGCCCACCATGGTACTTTACGGCCTGCCAGGACTGCTCCAGATACCCCAAGGGCCCGTGAGAGGTCGCCCGATACCCTTCAGGGTCGTGAGCGGGCCTTACAGGTATGTTGAAAAGCATCCAGGAGAATCGCCAGGAATCTTGCGGATGACATCTCAATGTGGCCCTCGGGAGACCCTTCAGGACATTCCGCGGGCCCCTTGGGGAACCTGAGAAGGACCTTGTTGCTCTCCAGAAGCGGTCAAGGTCTTCTGGGCAAGACGACCAAGAGACTTTCCAAGGGGGTCTACAGGTGCCCCTGAAAGCCCCATTCTGAAGATCCGATTGCCCTTGGCTGACCCCTCAGCTGCAACGATTGCCAACATTAGCCTGGCAAAAGACCCAACGATAGGCAGGTGGGAGCACCGTTGTTGTCAATGGCGCATTCGGTGGATCTCCCTGCGGGGCCGCGAAACGTTCGCTGGGCGGGGGGGCGCATGCGCGCGCCGCCACGGGGGCCCCTGGCGGAACCCCCTGTGATGGGGCTACGAAGCGCTGTGCTGGGCGCGGGAAACGCATTCGAACGCCGCCTCTGGGGCCTTAGCTGGGGCCCCCTGTGGGGCCGCGAAACGCCGCGCTGGGCGGGGAAGGCGCGTGCAAACACCGCAGCTGGGATCTTTAGTGGGGCTCTCGATGGGACCGCGAAACGTCGTGCTGGGTGGGTGAGACGCATGCGAACGGCGCCACTGGAGCTAAAGGTGGACCCCCCTATGGGGCCGCGAAAGGCTGCGCGGGGCGGGGCGGGGGGGCGCATGCGAACGCAGCCACTGGGGCCTTAGGTAGAGCCCCGTACGTGGCCGCGCAACACTGTGCTGAGTCGGGGGGGGGAGAGGGGGGGGGGGGGGGGGGGGGCGCATGCGAACGTCGCCATTTGGGCCCTGGATGGGGCTCAGCACGGGGGCGCGAAGCGATGTTCTGAGAAGGGGGAAGGGGGGGGGTGGGGGGGGGCGCGCGTGCGAACGCCGCCGCCGAGGCGAAGGGCGGAGCTCCCTATGGGGCCACGAGACGTTCACTGGGCGGGTGGGGGCGCATGCGCACGCCGCCACGGGTGCCTTAGGTGGGGCCCCATGTGGGAACGCGAAACGCGCTGTTGGCTGGGCGAGGCGCACGCGAACGCCGCTGGCGCCTTAAGGCGGCGCCCACGGGGCCACGAAGCGCGGTGCTGGGCGGGGGGAGGGGGGGGGGGGGAGGAGGAACACCGCCACTGGGTCTTATGCGCGGCCCCTGTGGCGCCACGAAACGCTGTGCTTGGTCGGGGAAACGCAGGCGCGCATCGCCGCTGGGGCCTCTGGTGGAGCTCCCTACGGGGCCGCGAAACCTTCGCTGGGCGGGGGGTGGGGGCGCATGCAAACAGCGCCGCCGGGGCGAAAGGCGGGGCCCAAGACTGGGCCACGCAACGCCGCGCTGGACGTGGGTGGGTGGGTGGGTGGGGGGGGGGGGGGACATGCGAACGCCGCCGCTGGAGCCACACGACACGCTGTTCTGTGCGCGACGGGGGAGGGGTGCATGCGAACGCCGCCGCTGGGGCCTTGCGTGGAGCTCTCTATGGGGTCACGAAACGCTGTGTTGGGCGTGCCGAATCAGAGACATGCGGTGAGCAGGCGCAAGGAGGGGGCCGAGGGAAGAAGGGGGAGGAAGAAGGGTGAGGGGCGCGGGGCGCTGCCCCTTCAAAGTGAAGGCCCAGCAACACAGGATGGTTGGGCAAAAAGCTAGAACGGGTGCCCTCCACGCACTTTGCGCGATGCCCCGTGGACAACCTTCGAGGGCCATCTTGAGACCCTTCGGGGGCAGTCCAGGAACCCTGCTGACACATTCCAAGGGCAGCATAATGGCCTGCAGAAGTCCTGAAGATGACATTCGGCAGCTTCACGTGCCCATGAACTGGCCCTAGAGAGGCGCGTGCGAGTCCACGCAGCCCCCCCCCCCTCCCCCATACACTTCACCCACCAATCTGGGTTGTCCAAACACTTGGGGTGGGGCCCTGAAAACCTGAACACTGCTCCCAAATAGCGCCAAAACAGAGTCGGTGGCCTTCCCCAGGGGCCCCCCCCAGCGCTTCGACGGCCCCCATCCACCATCTCTCAGAGGACCTTGAGGGCCAGGCGGCCAAGCCCTCGAGGGCCCTGGGGGCCGCGCCCTCCCGCGGCTTCAGCGGGCTTCTTCCCGCTGCGTCTCCTTCGGGAACGCGGAGCTCGCTGGGCGCGCCCGACTTCGCCAGGGTGTTATGAGGGCTTCTGGACCACCGCTGCGCGTCGCCGATTTCCTCGAAGCGAAAGGGGTGCGCCCTCGCCCCCCGCACAGGGCGGGGGCAGGGGGGCGGGGCAAAGGGCGCGCAGATGGCGCGAGAAATACAAATGCCAAGCGTGATCCATACACAGGACATCACCCTTGAGGGGCTGCGGGGTGCGCGGCCGACGAATGGCAGGAATTAGTTTCGCGCAACGTTGGGCCCGCGGCTGCCTTCTGACCACGAAGAACCTTTTGAACCGCACGGGCGGGCGCCATGTCGCGTGCTTTCGCGAAACCCCCCCCCCGCCCCAGCATCCCCTCGCGCCACCGCCGAGCGCCTTCAAGGCTCAAATGCGCTGGTGCTCCGAGGGCGCGCCTCTGAGCCGCCCAGGGGCGTGCTCCGCGGGGCCGCCAGGGAAAACGCGGCGCTCCCGCGTATAGAAAGCCATCACCCTGGGGCGCGCTGTCAGCGCGCGCGGCGCCCTTCGGCGCGGCGCGCCAAACCCCGCCCGCACGAGCGCTGACCTCTCGCGCGAATCTTTCCGGGCGGGCGGGCAGGGAGGGGGGGGGGGTAGATTGCGAAAATTCATGCATTTTCCCCAAATCGTCAAGCGGAATGCACAGTCGGACACGCGCGCCTGGGCACGGCGCGAGCCCTGGAGGCGACGCCTCGGGGGCGCGCGCGAGCCGCCCGCCCCGACGAGGGATGGGCTGCCGCCATTTGCGCACCACATGCCGCGGGCGCGGTGTGAGGTGTGGTGGCCCTAGCACTCGATGGGTCACCTTCTTGGAAATTTTCGGCGTGGTCGCTGGGCGCCTCGCACTCGGTGGGTCACTTTTTCGAAAATTTTCGAGATGGTCGTTGTGGCCCTAGCACTCGGTGGGTCACCTTCTTGGAAATTTTCGAATAGTAAAGAATCCCCTTGTGTCGGGCGCGCGGGGCGGCCTGGAGGGCCTTGGCACTCGGTGGGTCACCTTCTTGAGAATTTTCGAGATGGTCGCTCGGGCCCTAGCACTCGGTGGGTCACCTTCTTGGAAATTTTCGGAATGGTCGCTGGGCCCCAGGCACACCACATGGCACCCCCGCGCCACATGGTGTGCTGGGGGCGGGCCACCATGTGGCGACCCCGCCGCGAGTGCACTCGGCGCTCGTGCACACCGCGCGCCCGAGGCCCTCGACATGGTCGCGCGCGCCCAGGGCCAGTGCGCGCGGCGCTCGGGCGGCTGATGCGGTGCTTCACGACGCGGCGCGCCGACGCCCCGCCCCCGCCATTGCTCAGAGATCCAGGCGCAGGCCCCCGCCAACGCAATGGCAATTCGCGGTGGCGACGTTGCGCGGCTGACGGTGCGGGCGACGTGCGCCTGCGCTTCTCCGATGGAGTGCGCCCCCGAGCGGCGGCGGGGCGCGGCGGCCGCGCGCGCAATGTAGATGTCGTGCCCGCGCAGCGCGCACGCTGGCTGGCGCGGTCGATCCGTCTACCGCGCTGGCTTGCCATTGCGCCTTTTTTCAGTTTGGGCGCTGGCCACATTGCGAGCTACCGCGTCATCGCGCGCTGCGCGCGCAGCTGGCGGCTCGCAAGACATCGGCTGGATGGCGGGTTGGCCGCCAAATGCCACCAGGGCGCGCGCGGCGCCGCTGTGCAACGTTGACCGCGACGTTCCAGTTGCGGGCCCGACGCGGGCCGCGCGGGCCGTCGCCGATGCAATGCGCGGCGCAATCGGCTTCGATGGGGCGCAGGGCCGACAAACCGCGCGTGCGACGGCGCCCCGCTCAATTCCCGCGCCGTGAACTTTGGGCGCAGCGCGCTGCCCCCCCCCCCATCGGGGCGCGACGCAATCGCGGACTCGAGCGGGCCCCGCGCGCGAACGGGGGGGAGGGGGGATGCGTGCGCGCGCATTCGCGGCGTCGCGCCAGCGCGCTGCGCACGCGCGCACCGCCGCGCGACCGAAGCGCCCAGAGTCAAGCCCTCATCGTGGCGATCTGGGCTCATGCGCGCCGCGCTCTGCGGCGAGAACGACGCGCCCGTCTTGTGGCTTGGGCTTGGCAGGTCGGAGCTGTGAGCAGGGGCTCGGCGCCGCGCGCCATCGCTGGCGCGTCGCGCTGGCCGCGAGCGCCGAGCGCGCAGCGAGCGCGCGCGCGGGGATGGGTGGGTGAGTGCCGAGTCGGCGGGTTGGCGGGCAGCGTTGAATAGTTGCCCGCTTGGCGAAGGGCCCAAACATATGCAGTGGTGAGTACCGTCGCTGTGCGCGTCGCCTTCGGTGGGGCCCCCTACGGGGCCGCGAGACGCTGCGCCGGGCTGGGGAGGCGCGTGCGAACGCCGCCACTGGGGCCCCAGGTGGAGCTTGATAAGGGCAACGAAACGCTGCTCTGGCGGTGGAGACGCACGTAAACGCCGCCACAGGGGCCTTAGGTTGGGCACCCCTATTGGGCGGCGAAGCGCGGCGCTGGGCGGGGGAGGGGGGGGTGGCATGCGAACGCCGCCGCTGCGGCATTAGGCGGGGCACCTTATAGGGCCGCGAAGCGCTGTGCTGTTCGGGGGGGGGCGCATGCGAACGCAGCCACTGGGGCTGAAGGCGGGGCTCTCTATGGGGCCACGAAGCGCTGTGCTGGGTGGGGGAGCGCATGCGAACACCGACATTGTTGCCTTAGGTGGGGTCACCTGCGGTGCAACGAAACGTTGTGTTGGGCTGGGACAAAAGTATGCAAACCCCGCAGCTGGGGCCTCAAGTGGCGCGCCTTATTGAGGCCACGAGGCGCCGTTCTGGGTGGTGGAGACGCATGCAAACACCGCCGCCGAGGCTTGAGGTGGAGCTCCCTGTGCGGCCACGAAACGCTGTGCTGGGCGGGGGAAAAGCATGCGAACGCAGCCGCTGGGGCAGTGGGTGGGGCCACCTATAGGGCCGCGAAGCGCTGCGTTGGGTGGGGGAGGCGCATGCGAACACCGCCACAGTGGCCTTAGGTGGAGCCCGTATGAAGCCACGGAACGTTGTGCTGGGCGGGGGAGGGGGAGGGGTTGCGCATGCGAACGCCGCCACTAGGGCCGTAGGTGGATCCCCCTATGGGGCCGCGGAACGTTGTGTTGGGCGGGGAAGACGCGTGCGAGCACCGCCATTGGGGCCTTATGTGGCGCTCGAAGCGCTGTGCTGGGCGGGGGAGACGCATGCGAACACCGCCACTGGGGCGTAAGGTGGAGCCCCCTTATGGGGCCGCGGGGCGCTGTGCTGGGTGGGGGGGTGGGCGCATGCGAACACAGCCACTTTGGCCTCAGATGGGGCTCCCTATGGGGCCACGAAGCGCAGTTCTGGGTGGGGGGGGAACGCATGCGAACACTGCCATGGGTGCCTTGCGTGGAGCTCCATATGGGGCCACGGCACGCTGTGCTGAGTGTGCGGAATCAGAGACATGCGGGGAGCAGACGCAAAGAGGGGGAAGAGGGAGGAGGAAGGAGGAGGGACGCGAGGCGTTGCCTGTTCAACGCGAGGGTCCAACCCACAGGACGGTGAACACATTATAGAATTACTTGGTGTGGCGCCGCGAAGCGGTGTCAAATTGCGTGCCAAAGGCTTCTCAAGGAACCTTGCAAACACGTTCTCATGTCACGTTCAGAACCGATGTAAGGGCACGCCAAGGCCCCCTTCCAGAGACCGTCGGATGCATCTCAGGGGCTCTCCAGAGACCACCGAGGGCTTCTGGAGGGGCTTACTGGGGATACTCACGGACATGTTCAAAAAGGCCCTTCCATCATCTTCAAGACTACCTTGAGGGCCCCGCCCAAGACGTCGTTCGGGGTTTCGCGAGGGGCTACCTAGGCAGCGCCAGGTCATTCAGGGCCTTCCAGAGACCCCTACGAATCCAAAATGGAAACCTCCAGATATCAGTGCGGGTGGCGACGAGGTCTTCCAGCTATCCTCAAGAGTTTCAGACAGGGGTCCTTCGGTAACTTGTTAAGGGTGTTGCAAGGGGCCTTCCAGGGACCATTTGAGGCATGTGAAGGGCCATTGTGGCAATCTTGAAAGGTTCGTATGGTTTGAACCTGATTCTCCAGAGGCACAGAAGGCACCACGAATCAAAACCTCCAGAATGATACGACGGCTGAATCTTATGATGCCCGTAGCGTGCCTACCTGAGACCCGTAAGGGTTATTGAAGGGCCCACCAGGGAGCTCCGATTGATGGGGCCCAGTGGTTTTGATTGGGGCTCTTCACAGACCTTGCCGAAGCCCCGCCCAAACACCATCAAGGGGCTTTCGAGGCACGTGTCAGGGGCATTCCAAATATTCCTCAGTGGCGCTGGGGGGGGGCACCCCTTGGGCATCACGGCTGCGTCCTGCATGTGTTGGTGTGCATGCCATGGTATGTTGCGCCATGCTATGCAATGCACTGCCACGTGTTTGGGGAAGTTCAGCCTCGTACGTTACGCGATGTTATGCGTTTCAAGTTCCTGATGCCGTTTGCCAGCCTAGCGTTTGTAGGGGTCTCGAGCGCCATGCTGTGCTATGCCATGCTATGCGCTGCTACGCGCTGTCGCGTCTGCTCCGTTTTCGCAACCTTCTTTGTTGAGGGGACGTGTTGCGGCATGTGGCTACTAGCCTCGCGCCCCCCCCCTGGGACCCACGCGCAAGTGGAAACCATTGCGTCGGCCAGACCCTGCCGCGATAGCGAAATCGAAACCCCTGTCAGAGCAGGTCCCTTCTACCAGCGTCGACTCCAAATATACAAGGTCAGGGCTCGCCCAAAACCGCGGTGCAGCAGTCTGGCCATTACACGCTCGAGTTATGGGGGGGGGAGCGGCGGCGGTTCATAATACACTGCTACAGTTCCAACATCCGTGTGCACAACACACTGCAGGCAATGGTGATGATGAGGCCGTGCAATAGCATCGATTACATTCTAAGCAATGAAAGAAACGCAACTGTTCCAACAACACCAGACGTTGCCTAGGGCAGCCCTGGCGCATACAACACGTCAAGGGCAGTCTTCTGGCTCCAAGCCCTCGCCTGGGCGCATCTGCCGCTCTCGGTTGAAGAGCTCGTCACTGCCAGGGATCTGGCTCAATCGCCCCCTGGCGTCAGTGCGGTCGTGGTGCTCGACAGGAAGGTGGCGAGAGAGAGCATGGTTTTCGCCGCAATCTTGCTTATTCTCAAGCCAATGCATCAGAAGTCCGAGGGGGCGCCCCTGCGACCTCCGAGCCCCGCTCGAGCTCCTTCTCGTCATCCTGCAATTTCGGCTGTGGCAGCTACACTGCGCCACAAACTCGTCCCTGAAGCTGTAGTGGGTTATCTTGTCACCGTTCGGGAGCCTCAGCGTATACGTCGGACCACCCGCCAAGGATGGGCCCCCTCCTGCAGGAGGTGGCGGAGGAGGCGGGGCGCCAGCCCCACCCGAGCACATATCATCATGGCCGCTGCCACTTGGCGGCTCGGGAGGCGGTTCACCGCCGCCTGGAGGATCTCCCTCATCAAGTGCATGGCCGAACACGTCTTGCATGATATCTACGTGCCCTGCGCCTTCTGCCTCAGACGAGTGCTGGGGGTCAGACTCGTGCAAGCTCAACTGATCAACCTCGTCCTCCGACTCTTCATGGGACTGGGCGGAAGCGGGCCAGCTATCAGTGATTGCAGCTGCCTCGGTATCGTCCTGCCCAGAGTCGCAACCAGAGCCATGGCCAGCAAGAGGCCCATCCCCGTGACCACCAACGCTGCCGTCCTCGAGGGGCTCGGGCTCCGGTGGGTAGGCACCTCTCCCACGTCCTCTGGCACGGCCCCTGCCTCGTCCGCCGCCTCCACCTTCCCCGCGCCCCCGCCCGCCAGGGCGGGCAACGGGCTCTTCCCTCGCATGAATAGCATCAGAGGGCCCCCCCCAGAAGCATGCAGCTGCGACTGATCCATCAGGAAGTGCAACCCCGTCCACTGAGACGACACTCGGGTCAACTGAACCAATCATTCGGCCCGATTCCTCAACAGAGAAAAGCCGAACATACCATTTCGAATCCTTATCCAGTCTGTGCAAGAACGTATACTGTGATAAGATCTGCCACTCTGTCAAGACATCAAAGCGCCCAAGAGCATTGAATATCGAAACTCGCTCTGGAGCAGGGTGCCGCATAGAGGTGAAAGTACAGCGATCTGGAGAGCCATTCTGCCACGCAGCGTGCAACCAATATTGTTCGAAAGCGTAAGCATCAATCACCTCTGGCTCTGGCGGGCACGTCACCTCGACGCCAGTAATTGAATAGACGAAGTTGCATTCATGAAGTGATCGGCGGAGATGCTTGTCGTGTCTGGTGAGGGCCTTGATGCAAGCGTTGAACTGTTTGAACATGACCTCGGTCGCCCGCCCAGCGAAACCACAAAGGCACATGTTCGCCTTATGGCACAATGTGTGTCTGCCTGCTCTCTTCTCCTCTCGACTGAAGGCTGGTGCATTCTGGAACAAGATCGGCTTGTGGAGCTGGCCCCATGTAGACTGGGCCACTGCATATAAACCCTGACCGAAGTGCGTCTCCCTGTTGACCTTGGCCAACGCCAAAGCATCTTTGGACACCAAGTCGAACTTACCCTCGATGTGCCGAAACACGCACTGGCCCTGAACTCCAAGATCAGGCACAGGCAGTGAAGCGGACTCACCCGAAACCTTCCCCACATCGTCGTACGCGAACTTGTCGGCAGCGTCTCTGGTAGACGATTCCTTGGCTGAGTAGGTGGCCAACTCGTTGCCAACGATCTCCTCAAACTGCCGATCTCTCTTGTTATCTTCCCGAACGCCCGTGATGACAGCTTTCAAGTTGGAGTCCCAATCCCCCGAACTCGGCAATGCCATAGATGTTGACGGTTTCAGGTCCACGGCGTCCTTCTCAGAGATGTCTTGTTTCAGTGCCAACTCAAGCTGGCGCAACTCGGCCCCGACCTCGCCACGTTGACGTCGCAATCGTTTCCTGGCGTACTTGTCCACTGAGAAACTAGGGCCATCAAGCCGATGCGCCTGAGCTGCTGCCTTCCCAACCTCATCTAACCGTCGTCGTTCCGTCTCGTCCAGGGCGCGGTACGCGGCCATCATCTCCTCGCGAGTGCGAATGTTGCCTGAGTTAGCTTCCTCATTCTGGAATGCTCGCCAGCGGCCACCTCCTCCACGACGCTTCTTCGGCTGCTGTCCTTCACCTTCGTCTTCGTCGTCGGCATCCCCTTCGCCACCATCGCCCGCAGGAGCTGGCTCGTCCGAACGTCGAGGCTTCAATGCGCCCTCTCGTTGCACTCTCCGCCACGAACGTTGGATGTGCTTGCTGCTCAGGTCGAGGATGCTCATCGAGTGTGTCTGTGTAGCAGATACAAACAAATCTCGTCGAATCGACGCATGCTGGGATTCGATCTTGGCCGTGTCAACCACCAAGAGTGCTTTGATCGCAATGAGCTCGGCCCTGCACTCGGAGGACGCGATGGAACGAGATTCTGCAGACCAATACTTGAAAAACTCAGCCGTCCAAGAATCAAACCGTTTCTTACAAGGCTCCTCATCGTAAGCAGTTTGCAGGCCACCTGGGTGATCGAGCATGAGGAATGTTTTGCAGGGGTAATTGCTGTGCTCCTCCTTCAAGTGCAAGAACAATAAAGCTCTGAGGCAACTGATGAACTTGAAAACCATCGCCCTCTTTGCAACCGTACGCTCATCAAAGGCAAAGCTCGTCCATCCCTCCACGTCGCCCGCTGTCGCAAGCAAGCGGTCCAGAGCATGATCTTCCAACAGTCCTCGAGATACAATGCCCACACGGTAATGGCGACGAGTGTTGTGGGTGGCCCTCGCTTGTTGCTCCTTCTCCCAGCGCATGGTGGAAATCTTCAACACCAAATGGATTAACTCGAAGATCGGGCCAAAACACTTCCGAACCACGAAAGCCATGATCAGAGAGCCGTCGAACCTGACGAAAGCTAGACCACTACGACGAAAAATCCGCTGGTGCAGCTTCGATGCAAGTTCCAAGATGTCGCGAGTGTTCTCGACGTCCCCAGAGAGCGCTTGAGCCATGCCTGCTTCGCCAGCTGCACTGCCAGCACCGCGCTCCCGATCATCGTCACCAGGCTGGCCGTCACCTGCTGGAAGATCGGCCATGACGTTGGCGAAGTCCAGATCCACTGCAGGATCAACCTTTGGTGGGCGATGTCCTCCTCCAGCCTGTCGGAGAGATGATCGGGCCCAAGGCTCATGGGAAGAGGCCCACCAGGGCCGGTAAATATTGCCTTTGCCACCCGATCATCAGTCCGAGGGGTTGGAAGAACACACGCACACAAGAAACCTTTTTTCCAGTAGTCATCTCGTACCAGAGGGTGTACACTGAAGAACACATCCCATGTATGCACTCCAGCAGGCCAAAATAATCCACTGAATCCAGCACCCGAGTCCAGCGACTCCGAGGAAAAATAGGAGGCATCTTGCCACACAGAGCGCGAACAAAGCGCCCCGTCAATTTTTCTACACAGTGGGCTCGGTCCCTGCAACACCCTGGGCGGCAATAGTGCTGGAAAGTGTTTCTCTCCCTGATGTTGCCATTCGCCATGCTCATGATGACGTGCCGCCTCACTCGCTGGTATCTCGTCGAGTGGTCTGACGTAGCCAGAAACAAGTCATAGCAGCGACCGCGATAACGATCTGATTCGAGCCCTGCCCCAAGGCTGCCTGGATCCCATCGGTAATCTAACTTATCCTGCAGCCAATTGGACAAGATGGTGACGAAGTCGACGAAGTAGTTTGGACCTCGCAAGCTCAAAGACCATCTGATAATACCTGTGACCCAAGGCTTCTTGATGCAGTGGTACACACGATGAACAAGGCACTTCAAATGGAGTGTACCGACAAGCTCGTCACGATTGCGATATCTATACACCCGCTCTGCCAGATCGAGCGCGCCATCGCCGTCGGTAATTGCCAACCTCTGCACTCGCCTGAACTGCGATCTAGATGGCAGCACGTTGGAGAGGCAACGAAACATCTCAACATAGCACTCAGCTTTGCACCTGTCGAGAGAGGACAACGGTTGCAGCAACTCGAACGATGCCAACAATGCTTTGCAGCCAGATGTCGACGTGAAGAGGGCACCGCATAGCAATTCGTTCTGGTAGACTTTGGTGTTCACGGCGTACGCCACCATCGCCCCCTCAAGCTTCTGACACAGAGGCACCTCGGCATCCGCGTCCTGGTCTGCCAATTGCTCTGGCGGTGCTGCACTGGCCATGGTTGTGCCCCCAATGCGTGTCTGAACTCTCACCTTGGCGAATGGGGTCTCGTCGCCGCGATGTCTCTCAAGAAATACAGCGGGCTCAAAGCCATTGCCACGAGCCGAGGCGACCAGCCTCTCGACCAACGCGTTGGCCTGGCCCCTCTGGACAAGGAACACACCGCAGGATAAGGTCAACTTCGCCGCTCCCATGTAATGCCTAGTTTTCCCAGATGAATCTGCATCAACGCTTTGAGACGACAACCTCTTGAACCCATGTGGGTCCATGATGCGAGCGAGAATCTCCTCTACCTCGTCGGGGCAGTTCACGTGCGCTCTATAAGCATCTTCGTCATGCAAGAAGTGGCAAGCCATTCCAGCGTAGGTAACGGCATCGTCGATGTTCTTGACGCTTTTGGCAAACTGCCGAAAAGCCGTCCCAGAAGTACATTGCAGCAGGTCGCATGGCCCTTGCAGCTCTGAATTGCCAGCGCCTGAAGCAGAGGGTTCATTGGGGCAGTCACCACTCGCGGCAGCAGCGGCCAGGCTCCATTCGTCCATGATGGTGTCATTTGCGGCAACATCTGCAGCCTCGGCCCACTCGCGAAGCACCCGATCGAGGTCGGCAGCGGTTGCTGTTGCTTCTGCCTCCAGCGCTGCGATCCCCCACTCGTCCATGCATGGAGTGACGTCAACATGCCGTGCTCATTGAGGATGCAAGCAAAATGCCCTGAATTCGCTTGAACGTAAATGGATATGGGCGTGATTGATAAGCGTTGAAAGTACAATGCAATGCAATGAGTGCTGCTTTCCAGCAGGGTGCTTAGAGCGCAAGCGATGCCATGCAATGCAACGCAATGGTGTGCAATCTTACGTTATGCGATGCACTGCGTGCTGTGGGTTGCATTGCTGTGCTATGCAAGGATACGCAACTCAATGCAATGCAATGCCGTGCTGCGCTGTGGTATGTTATGCTTTGCTACGGACACGGCACGGCACGGCACATGGTGCGCCATAGGTTACGCCAGTGGTTGCGCCAAACACCATGGAGCCCTATGTTTTCTCTCCCCCGATCTCTGAACACCTCGCGTGGGCGTCGTCTCTGGATGGGCTGGCGCTGGCGGAGACGCGCGAAGCGCCAGGAATAATCAGAAGGAGTGCCCAACGCAGTTGAGACTTGTTTGAGAAGTGTTGGACGCTGCTTAGAGACTTACTTGAGACATGATTAAGATCTATTTGATACTTGTTTGAGACTTGTTTGAGGCCTGTCTGGGACTTGTTTGAGACTCGTTTGGGACCTGTTTGACACGTGCTTGGGACTTGTTTGAAACATGTTTGAGCCTTGCTTGAAACCTGTCAGGGTCCTGTTTGGTACCTTTTTGAGACTGCTGCCACGCAATGCCAACATCTTCCACACCATTTTCAACATTTTAATGAAGAACGACTCGGGAAGTCGAGTCTCACACTTGTGCACGCCTAGGGGCACAACGAGTCGGGAACGTCTAACGCTCCAGACAAATCCAAAGGCGCAGCGAACTCACTAATAATATCGCCGAAGAGAGGCTGGGACGCGTGGTCTAAACCGTCCCACGGAGGCTGAGTGCCATCAGGCTCGCACTCATGAGGAAGATTCTGAAGATGCTCGCTCACAGCAGGCTGACTCTGCTGCACGCCAAAATTAAGTGCACGACTGAGAGTGTCATCGCGAAGAGTCTGGGTGGCAATCGCGTCTTGCGTACCCGAGGCCTTTGCCACCGTAGGAGTATGACCGATCACCACTTGCCCTATCGCCACCGGCGTCACGTGTGGAGCTGGCGGCTGCTTGGAAGAGGAAGCAGCAGCACCATCATCTGGAAGAGCTGCCTGAGACTCACGCTCCTGTGACGAGATTATCTCCACATCACACGACTTGTCAACTGCATTGCCCTGGGTGCGTGCTTCTTTCACGGCGCTGACTCCATCTTTGGCTTCAGCATGGTCGGAGTCGTCACGCAGCCGTTTGAGGAAAGCACGCTGTTCTTGGGTAGGGTCGTGTGCCCTGCCCCGAATCTGCAAACCAATAGGGATCTCGAGAACCACATTCTTGTTGTACCCGATGGGAAGTTCCTTCAGGTCGAGTTTGAGCACAGGATACTGAGAGAAATCAACTGTAACATATTCTTTGCCATCTGAAGAAGCCATTGACCTCACACAACCGTTCGGTAGCAATATGGACCGAAGCATGCGTGAAAAAAAATGGATGCGGACGTGAGTGATAAGCGTTGAAAGTAGAGTGCAATGCAATGCGTGCTTCTAACATGCAGGATGCTTAACGCGCGCTGTGTTAGGCAATGGGGCACACTGCTCTGCAATGCAGTGATACGTAATGTAATGTCTATCGTGGTTTGCACGATTATGCAACGCAACGCAATGTAAGCAATGCTATGCTATGCGCTATGCTACGACATGTGAGCAGGGCACGGCACAGCACCACTTGTGCAATAGAGCTTTTTGTAGTTGATACAACAGACATTGGGTTGCCTTATGTTTTCTCTTCCCGCCCTCTCTGGGCGTCTC
>CAUYUJ010014417.1:5000-41722 GCA_963575745.1 Prorocentrum cordatum
ACAACAGCAACAGCAGCAGCAACAACAACAACATCAACATCAACATCAACATCAACATCAACATCAACATCAACATCAGCATCAACAACAAAAACAACAACGACAACAACAACAACAACAACAACGACCACAACAACAACAAAAAACAACAACAACCACAACGACGGCAACAGCAACGACAACGACAACAACAACAACAATCATTTTACCCTCATGCGCCATGCTTCCACATGACACATGCATCCATCTGGATAACACACCCCATCATGGGGGATTTTTCTGGCATGCGGGATCCGATATTCCCTCACCCAGATATCCCGCCCAAGAAGGTTTGGCCACCACCTCTTCCGAGGAACTTCAACATCCATAGCTCGGACGGCACATCGCCTTCGCAATCGCCTTGCGCATGCCCCGCATCTCAGAGGGAGAGGAAGAGGAAGAGGAGGGGGAGATGAGAGAGATAGGGAGGGGGAGGAGGAGAGGGGAGGGGGAGGAGGGGGAGGAAGGATGAGTAGTTGTAGTAGCAGCAGTTGATGATATTGTTGTTGCGGCTGTCGCACTAGTAGTAGTGGCAACGGTAGTAGTAGTCCAAGTAAGTAGAACTGGCTTGTGGCAGCCAAGCGTTCATAGCGACGTTGCTTTTTGATCCTCCTTTAATGTCTTCTCTCCCTATCCTTGAGACGCAGAGATCTCAAAAAGTTGGATGGTTCAGCACATCCAGGAAACCTATCGTTGAACCGGCCGATATATGGTTCCAGAAGCGGCTCGGGAAGCTGCGCAACCGCCAGAAGCAGAGAAGCACCACGTACGGGCGCCGGCTCGGGCGTCCGGCCCAAAGCCGCTCCAGAATCGGCCCAGGACCGCTTCCTGGGCGCCGCAAGCAGAAATTCAGCATTTTCGAAAGAAAAATGTGTATTGGAATGGCCTCTTTTCGGCGCGATCGGAACTGCCCGGGCGTCCGGCCCGGGAGCCGGGCCGGGTGCCGGCCGGGCCGGGTGCCGGCCCGAGCTCCGGAATCGGCCCGGACGGCCTCCCGGGCGCCGGAAGCAGAAATTCAGCATTTTCGAAAGAAAAATGTGTATTGGAATGGCCTTTTTTCGGCGCCGCCTCGGAACTCGATTTTCTGGCGCCCGGGCGCCGGCTCGGGCGCCGACCCGGGCGTCCGGCCCGGGAGCCGGGCCGGGTGCCGGCCCGAGCTCCGGAATCGGCCCGGACGGCTTCCGGGCGCCGGAAGCAGAAATTCAGCATTTTCGAAAGAAAAATGTGTATTGGAATGGCCTTTTTTCGGCGCCGCCTCGGAACTCGATTTTCCGGCGCCCGGGCGCCGGCTCGGGCGCCGACCCGGGCGTCCGGCCCGGGAGCCGGGCTGGTGGGCGCCGGAAGCAGAAATTCAGCATTTTCGAAAGAAAAAATGTATTGGAATGGCCTTGTTTCGGCGCCGCCTCGGAACTCGATTTTCCGGCGCCCGGGCGCCGGCTCGGGCGCCGACCCGGGCGTCCGGCCCGGGAGCCGCTCTCGGCGGCGAGCAAGAGCACCAAGCCCGAGTAAAAAAGGAGGAAGTCTCAAGCCAGAGCGTTGTTGTTGTTGGGGGGCCGGTTTTGGCGGAACCCACGGCCTCCCTCCCGGGCGCCGGAAGCAGAAATTCAGCATTTTCGAAAGAAAAATGTGTATTGGAATGGCCTTTTTTCGGCGCCGCCTCGGAACTCGATTTTCCGGCGCCCGGGCGCCGGCTCGGGCGCCGACCCGGGCGTCCGGCCCGGGAGCCGGGCCGGGTGCCGGCCCGAGCTCCGGAATCGGCCCGGACGGCTTCCCGGGCGCCGGAAGCAGAAATTCAGCATTTTCGAAAGAAAAATGTGTATTGAAATGGCCTTTTTTCGGCGCCGCCTCGGAACTCGATTTTCTGGCGCCCGGGCGCCGGCTCGGGCGCCGACCCGGGCGTCCGGCCCGGGAGCCGGGCCGGGTGCCGGCCCGAGCTCCGGAATCGGCCCGGACGGCCTCCCTCCCCTCCCGGGCGCCGGAAGCAGAAATTCAGCATTTTCGAAAGAAAAATGTGTATTGGAATGGCCTTTTTTCGGCGCCGCCTCGGAACTCGATTTTCCGGCGCCCGGGCGCCGGCTCGGGCGCCGACCCGGGCGTCCGGCCCGGGAGCCGCTCTCAGCGGCGAGCAAGAGCACCGAGCCCGAGTAAAAAAGGAGGAAGTCTCGAGCCGGAGCGTTGTTGTTGTTGGGGGGCCGGTTTTGGCGGAACCCCAAAACGCCTGAGCGTGAGCCTCAATTTCAGAGGAAATGCGGCCGGCGCCTCGGCGAGAGCGCCAGGGCGAATATAGGGGGTCCAACAATAATAATTGTTTAGTAATTAAGGTTCAACAACAACAACAACAACAACAACAACAACAACAACAACAACAACAACAACAGCATCATCAACAACAACAAACGTACCAAACCCATCTGCAACAAGTAGCTATAACAGCGGGCCAGCGTTATGCGGGGGGTACCCGGCAATGACACGCACTGTGCCATGACAGCCACATGAGCGGCATCCATGTCACACGAATCACAAGAAATTATCCTGATCTACCACCTCCATGGGAACGATTTTAGGTCACCTGAAAGGCGTGCACGAGGGAGGAAACGACGGCCAACGGTAATGCTTCTGGGGTCCGATGGCCACCGCTGTGAACCACCTATACGCGGCGACAATTGTGCAGTTGGCAGCCCCTAAGGAGCCGCAAAGTCTCGCATGGATCTGCGTCACAACCCACCCCGCTGGACTTCCCAGGGCCCACGGAAGTGGCGATATTTACGCAGCTGACAGCACCCAAGGAAGCAGCGAGGTTCGCCTGCATCCACGTGACAACCCACTCCGCTGGACCTCCCAAGAGCTCACGACATGGAGACAATTGCGCAAGTAGCAAGGAGGCCACGACAGAGGCGGCACTTGCGCAGTCGGCAGCCTCCCAGGGAGCTGCGAGGTCTAGCCTGCCCACCGCCTCAGCCGGGCCTCCCAGGAGGCCACGAAAGTGGCGACAATTGCGCAAGTGGCAGTCCTCAAAAGAGCCGCGACGCTTCGCCTGCCCACCGCCTTCGCTGGACCCTTGAAGACCCCACGAATGTGGCGACAGGTGCGCAGCTGGCCGCCCTCCAGAGAGCCGCGAGGTCTCGCCTGCACAGCGGTCGCACGGACGACGGCGACGTGGCCTTCCGTCGCGCAGCCCCAGCCCGCGCGGGCAGCCTCGGCCTCCCAGAGAAGGAGGTAGGGGATCGCCTGGGCCTGGAATTCCGCGGCGGTCCACGGGAGGATGTCTGCGGGGCGGAAGTGGGCGCGCGCGAGCGCCGCCTCGGCAACGCAGAGGTCGAGGGCGTCCGCGCTGGCAACCTCGGATCCCTGGCGCACGCGGTGACGTCGCACAGGGCCACTCAGAAAACGACGCCCAGGCGCCGCTCGCCCGCGACAGCACTACGACGCACCAAGCGCAGGGGCGGCTCGGGGATAATAGCCTGGGAGACGAGGGCATACAAGACCGCCTGGGTGGCGTCTTGCAGCTTGTCGTGATCCTTATGTGCCTGGCTTTTGTCGGCTCCCTTCAACGGCGGTTTGCGCCCTACCGGCCAGGCCCCTCACCGCGGGGAGCAACTCGCGCCGTTGACAACGGCCGCCCCAGAGGACTGCTCCGCGAAGAGGTAATGCAATTCCGCCGTCGCTGCCACGGGGTTGGCCTCGCTTGCAAAGCGATTCCACGTGGCCGTTGCGCAGGCTCCAGCCTGACCTCGGGCTCGCTCTGGAGGCCACGCGGCACAAGATGGGAACGGGCACGACATAACGCATTCGTGGCGCAGACGGGCGGGCACGAGACACAGATCTCCGGCTCTGCGCCCCGGCGGCGCATCTGGCCCAGGAGCGCCTCTCCCATCGGGTGCGCGAGTGGAGCGACACGTTGCCGGCAGGGTTCTTGCCACCTCCTGCACGGACGAAGCGGCAGCCACTGGGGCTTCGTCCCGCGAGCCGCGTCGAGCACGATGCGCGGGACGGGGTCGGCGGTGCCAGCCCCAGTGGGCGGGGGGGGCAAGCGACGGGGGCGGTGCATTTTGTCTTGGCGCAGTGCAGCTTCGTCCAGCTGCCACTTGATCTGCGCGCATAAACTCAAGAGGTTGCTGCGGAGCCTCTCGGAGTGAACCCGATGTTCATTCCGGCCTTGTGGGCAAGGTCGTCCAGGGGCACAAGTGCCTACGAGCCTCTTGATGGGGTCCGAGAAGATGGGGTCGGAGGATCGCGCCACATCGCCGATGCACCAGCGATGTGTCCGCAACGTCGGCGATGCATCGTCGACGTCGGCATGGAGAAAATCGGCCTCCGCATCGAGCCGCACCGCCGATGCATCGGCGATGCGGCCCGATCCTTCGACCCCAGCTGCTCAGACTCCACTTGGGAGGTCTGGAGTGCTGGGGGTTGGTACCCTGGCGTCTGGGGGCTTTCGCACCCGACGCGCGAGGAAGACGATAGGCAGCTGCTGCTGGTGCTGGGCAGAGATGGCGTGGGCCTGGTCTCGCCGGGCCGCGAGTGGAGGCAGCGGGGGGGCAGCAACAACGGCGCGCTCGTAATTACTCTGAGGGGAACTCGAGCCGATATTGGAGTTGAGTACCCGTCTTAAAACAATGAGAATACTGATAGCAATAATGAATCAAGCGGGACAGAGACAGAGAGAGAGAGAGAGCGAGAAAGAGAGAAAGGAAGAAGGAGAGAAAGAGAGAAAGAGAGAGAGAGAGAGAGAGACAGAGCAGCAGAGAGACAGAGAGACGGAGAGGCAGAAAGACAGAGAGACAGAGGAGGTGAGACGAGGGGGATAAAGAAAAGGGGTGGGGGCACGCAAGTTTATGTTCCCGCCTCCCTATATCCTCCTCCGCATCACCCTCACCCTATGAGGGACAAAGTCCTGTAACCTGCAATCACCTGCAGATAAACCTTAACACATCTTCATATGTACATACATATAGATTCCACCCTCTGAATAAAACACACACACACACACAGCATCCACGACACCGCAGGCACCTAAAAAAGATCCAGGAGACCTCCTCCTCAATCTTGGGCGACGACGACGACGATGACGACGACGACGGCGGCGACGACGACGACGACGACGGCGGCGGCGGCGGAAGCGGCGGAAGCGGTGGCGACGGACCTCGCCAGGCGGCCTCGGGAGTCCCCAAGGAAGCCCCAAGGAGTCCCCCGAGTCTCTGGGAGGCCCGCGGAGCCCCCAGGAGGCACACGGAAGGTCCAGAAACGCTCAGAAATCTCGACGACCATCGAAGCTCGAACCTCGGCGGCGGCGTCCACTGGCGGCGGCGGCGGCGGCGGCTGCTGCCCCCGATGCCTTTGGGCCTCGCGACCTCCGGCACCGGCTTGGCCCTGTCGTGGGGGGCCTTGGGGCCAGGAGGTGCACCGCCAGGAGAGACTCACGCTGAGGTCTGTGCATCGCAATTTTTCAAACCGGGCGTTTTCGCTCAGTTTCGGGCCCTGGGGCCCTCACAGATCGAGCCTGCTCGAGAAATGCCGCATACAGACGGCATCCAGGGATCTGGCCGAGACGTCCCACGATCACGCAAGTTTTGGGAGTCGTCGAATCTCAGATCCCTCGGGAGGTGTAGATATTGACACTTTCCTGCCCTCGGTGGTGGGCCGCGATACCCATATCCGCCGCTCCTCGAGAGGTCCTCTAGATCCAAGGGCAAGGTTCGGAGGCGGCGGATATGGGTACTAATTCGCCGGCCCAACGGGCCAGAGGCGTGCTAAGATCTCCGGTAACTGGTTAACAATTTTCTAGTTCGCGCGCGCGGGGCGGCCCCTGGGGGTCCCCGGACGAAAAGTACCCCGACCAGGTCCCGGCCGGTCCCCGGCCGGGTCCCGGCCGGGTCCCGGCCGGGTCCCGGCCGGGTCCCCCCGAGCGCTCCATGAGCGCACCAACAGGGCTCCGAGACGTCCCCGAGAGCCCCAAGAAAGGCCAAGAGGCCCCCAAGAGGCCCCCAAGATGGTACACGAGGGGTCCGACATGCCACAAGATCGCTCCAAGACGCCCAAGATAGCCCCCAGACGCCCCAAGAGGCCTCCAAGAGCACTCCCAATAGGGCCCCCGGAGGCAAAAATCATTGTTTTTCCATAGGTTTTTGAGAGATTTTGGAGCTTCCACCTTTTCGGCTTCCCGACGCCCCAAGACGGCCCAAGAGGCCCCCAAGATCGCCCCAAGAGGGCCCAAGAGGCACCCAAGAGGGCCCCAAGATGGCCCAAGAGGGCTCGAAGACGGCCCAAGAAGCCTCCAAAACGGTCCAAGAGGGCCCCAAGAACGCCCCCAAAGGGGCCCCAGAGAGGGAACACGAAACAACATTTCGAGCCCTCGGCCCTAAGAAGCCCCTACGAGGCCCCTAAGAGGCCCCAAGAGGCCCCCACGGGGCCCTCAGGAGGCCCCCAAGAGTCCCCCAAGCGGCCCCAGGAGGCCCCCCAAATGCCCCCCCGAGCGCCCCAGGAGTCCCCCAAGCGGCCCCAGGAACCCCCAAAGCGCCGCATTGACACCAGGCCCTCGGGCAAACGGCAGACATGAGACTGTATGGGCCGGCGGAATGAGCGAAGCGATTAAATAAAATTGGCACCAGATTGGCGCTGTTGAGCCACCTGTGCCACAGCAGGCGCAATGCGTGTTGGAACGCAATCACACGAAACCCTAAGCGGTACACCAAGATGCCGGCATCCAAGGTGGAGGCCCTGGATTATATAGACCAGCAGGCACGCAATGCTGCCCCCAAATCTGGTTACACGCACGCCCTCGCAACAGGCGGGTGCGTGCGGAGTGACGGCACGCACGTCGGCCGCCCGACCACTTGACGGGCAGAGCTTTTGTGTGATGCTTGTATTGTTATTTTCCTTTATTGTGACGCTTCGCGCAACCCTCGCACAACAACAAAAAACTAATAAAATTGACGGCAGTGACGCGCGGCAAGGACGCAAGGGCCTTGAACGCCCAAATTGAACTTTATGAGCGGCGCCCGAGAAGGGTACCCTGAGAGGCTTGCCAGCGGAAGCGATCAAGGACAGGCCGAAGGGGCAAGCACGCAAAAGCACCCTTGGGTTGTAGACGGCCGGGAGGTCTGAACCGGATGGACCTCCAGAAAATATATCAAGAAGGGGGGGGGAGAAGGGTAGATCCCCTCAATATTGGCCCCTGGACCCCTCGCGGGGTCCATCTGATGCGGTGTTTCACCCCAGATCCATGGTTTACGGTCGCGGAGCCCGAAAACAGCCCCCGCAAGTCGAGAAAGGCAAAGAAAAAAAACGAACCCAGAACCGCGAACCTTGCCCTCCGGAACCAATGTTGGGCCACCGCAGATCCCCAGTCGACTCCAACCCTGGCGAAGTCGCTCCGTACCATGCGCATTTGGGGAGCCCACAAAGGACGTACGCGCCCTGCTATATACATGAACACGGCCCCTCGATCCGCGAGACCGGCCGCGTGATACGACCATTTGCGCAATGCGAACTCTCGAAACCAGCGTAGATTCATGTACATGTACGTCCTTTTTTCGCTCCTGAGCATTGACTGTAGTGATACTGTATGGAAGTGTACGAGGAAAACGACGACCAGAGGAGCGGCGAGAGAAACGCCGAGGGTCGACGACGGCGACGGCGACGACGACGGCGACCACGACGGCGACGGCGACGGCGACGGCGACGGCGACGGCAACGGCGACGGCGACGGCGACGACGACGGCAAGGACGGCGACGACGACGACGACAACGATGACGATTCAAAGGTTCTCGGGCGTCTCTGGTCGCCACGGCTAGACGCAACTCGAATCAGAGACCAGGGCTGGGACGCACAAGGACACACTAGTACTGCGCGCCGTCCGTGGAGGCGCACGTCCGAACCGAGCATACAGCAAAAATTGTCCCCCCCCCCCGCAGCGCATTGCACCCACTTGCGATGAATGAATCCTCTGGACCGAAGGGGACGACAGTGTTTCCGAAGAACACTGCTATCCTGACGTACCGTCGTTCGGGAACATATAGCAAACATGCTATGGTATATCGTTACCCTGGCGGTTTGCCAAAGAGCGCCCACCACCAAGCACATACTATAATCCGCCGATCCCGCGTGCGATTATGTTCATATGTGTATATATATATATATATATATTATATAATATATATAATATATATATATATATAATATATATTATATTACAGCCTGAGCCTGAGCTTCAGCTCTGCTGGGGGAGTGGGGGCTGGGCGGGGTCTGGCACGCAAGGGGGGGAGGGGGGGCGAGGGGGGGTCTGCAATTTCCAGGGCCGCTCCCGCGCCGCAGGAGGAAGGGTGCCAGGGCAGCCTGGCCGGGGAAAGGGGGGGAGGGAGGGGAGGGGGGCCACGCCGCCGAGGCCGCCAACACAGCACCAAAAGAGCCCCAGAAGCCCCCATGAATAAATGCAAGCCAGGTGTCGGAGCACATGGGCAGAGATTCAGCACGATGGGCAGTAGTGTCACACAGCGGCTGTCCAGGATTCTGCTGGAATCGCAGCGAGCTGTCGAAAATCATACGCATCGCTCTCGCAGACTCTCTTTGTGTGCGTAATTATACAACTCATTTGACCATGGTGATTTCGGCCTGCCCTGGGGCGCCTGATGGCCAGAGGACGCAATTCCAATGAAGACGGCTGGAAGACCGCACGCCGCATCAGATGATCCTCTGGGCGCTGGGCGATCTGCGCAAAAATACATAATAGACGGCGCAATAGGATGCGACTCGAGGGCGGCCAGCGGGCCCTGTCCAGCACTGCAGCGATAGAAATACGACTAATGTATGAATGCGGTATCCCTGACATCTCCCTCAGACACCGCACGTGGAAGCTGTCAAGTTTGACTCACTCGTGTTTCCGGAGCCACGACGCGCGCAGTGCGCACACCAATTTCGTCTGCACGCAGGGTACGAAGATCTGCAACTGCCGTTGTATGGACAGGGTGGAATAAGACCAGACTCGGGCAAGAGTGTCGAAATCAGCCCTGGCGCAACCAAGCCGCCTGCTCAGCTCAGAAGCGATGGATCCACCAGCCGACAAGACACTCCCCAAATGAATCATGTCGTTTTTTCTAGGATCTGGGCGCCGCCCAGTCTCGTCACGCCCCCTGGAACCATACTGCCAGCAACTCGAGCTTTCCCGAATTGATGAACTTGAAGCCGTAGTTCGCACCAGCGGCAGCTATAGCCGTCATGTACTCTTGCGCGCGCTCCGTGCTGGTGGTTACGATGAGCGCGTCGCCGGCATATACTAGCTCCTCCGCGTCTCCCATGCGGTCGCTCAGCATGTCCCAGGCGTCGCGCAGTAGCACGGTCATTATCATGACGAAGAGGAAGAGGGAGAGAGGACAACCTTGACGAATTCCCGCGCGCTGCTCGCGGGTCCAAGACGTCACCCGTGTACATTGCTTGAATTATTGTCAGCATTTTCTCTGGGACTCTGGAACGCTGCAATGCTTTCAGCACAGGCCCCGGCATGATGCTATCGAACGCCCTGGCCCAGTCCAGAACGAAAAGCACGAGCTGGCCCTCTGCGCTCGACCACGTTTCCTCCAGCCTCCGCTTGGCGAGGATGATGACGTCGGTGGTGTCGTGGCACGATTCGAAGCCAAACTGGGTGCCCCAGATGCGGCCCTCGGCCCCGGCGTCCTTCAGGCGGCGGAGGAGGACTCGCAAACAAGTTGCACCCAGCCTGGAGCAGGCAAACTGGCCTGTAGTGGCCGCAGAGCGTGGCATCTCCCTCTTTGAATCAGGAAATCACTCAGGAATTGTGCCAAGATTCTGGCACGACGCCCTGGCCCCAACATCGCCAGCACAATGCTAGCGCCCATGCTCTCGCCGGGGAGCCGCGAGCGCAGACCGTTTTCAAAAAGTCGCTGGGGATGCCGTCACTGCCGGACGCCTTGCCCCGTTTCATACGCTTGGTTGCCTCGGTCACCTCCCAGTCTTCGGTCTGCCCCACGTTGACCGGCAAGTCAGCGCCAAGGGACTTTGTCAACATCGGCGTATTTTCGCGCGCGGCCCACTGCACCTCCGTCAAGAAGTCTGCCAGCGTGCCCGCGCGGGCAGGGAGTCAGCCAGGTCGCCGCGCAGGTCGGGAAACTTGCTAACTTGCTTTGCTTCCGCCTGGTCCCTTTACTCAAGCGTCGCACCTGGTCCCGTTCACCCGTCACCAAGAGGTGTTCGAACCACTCCACCCTGTCCGTTTGACAGAGCTCTGAACAGTTCAATCGCCTCTCTTCTGCCAAGTTGCCGCGTGCTCTGGCCTCGGCATGATTGTCGATCAGCGTCATGGTGCGGTCCGAAATCCACGGTTTCCGCGGCGCTGGCGGCAATAAAGGTAGCATGGCGGCTGCCTGTTTTAAGGAAGCCACGGCTTCGCTGGCCCCAGCGTCGCCCGCGTCCGGGGCCTCCATCTCGTCGGCATAGGCCACGGCGAAACGGGTGCCATGTTCCGGCAACTGGAGAGCCCGCAAGTCAGGCCGACGCGGATGCTGGCGGCGAACCTCGATCGGCACCGTTATGTCCATGTCCGCCTGCACGAGGAAGTGGTGAGACGCCAGTGCCAGGTCCTTGTTGCTTGCCACTGATTGCAAATGCTCAACCCAATTCTGCGACACCAAAGCGAGACCAGTCTGGCCAAAATTGTCCGGCGTGTCAGGGTTGGACGGCTTCTTGCCCACGTTGTTGCAGGTGACCTGGCGACGTGCCGGCTCATTGAACATTGTGTTGCCAATGCAGAATGATGATGCTCGCTTAGCTCAACCAGCAAGCTACGGTTGGAAGCCGCGTTGTGCTCAGCCCCCGGATGACCAAACACAAGCGGTCCCATGATATGCTTTTCGTGCGGGTGGCGCCTGTGCTGGCGCCCAGAGGCGCCCAAGACCGCCCAAAGACAACCCAAGAGGGCCCCAAAGAGGCTCCAAGACGGCCCAGGAGGCCCCCGAAACGGCCGAAGAGGTGCCCAAGACGCCCCATGACAGCTCCAGAGCGGCCCCAAGCGGGGCCCAAGAAGGGGAACATGAACCGACGATTCTAGCCTTCCGCCTTGAAAGGTCCCCAGAAAGGCCCAAGAGGCCCCCGCGAGGACCCAAGAGGCTCCCGAAAAGGCCCCCAAGAGGCCCCCAAGAGGTACAAAAGAGGCTCCCAATTGGCCCCCAAGAGGCTTCAAAACTGCATTCCGGAGGCCCCCGAGAAGCTCCGCACGAGATCCCAACAAACCTTTAAAAAGCCTCGGACCCACAACCCAGGCACTGTGGAGAGATGGTTTGAAGGCCACCAGACAAGAGAAGATAGAGAGGACGGAAAGGAACAACATAAGATTACAGATTCACGCTATGACACGTGCAACCACGGGAGAGCTAACCCGCCAACGAGCTCGACAGACGGACACAACGCAGACATTCCATCCAACACAGACTGTCTACGGCGACTGCCAACACCATCCTTCTCGTCCTTCTCCTCCTCCCATTATTTTCCCCCCCCTCCTTCTCCTCCTCCCAAACTTGTGTCGATGGCTGCGCTGTGCAAGGTGCGGCTCGCTGAGCTTGCCTAATGGACCCCTCGCCTCACCCCTGAGAAGGAGGTGTCCAGCCTCGTCGAGCTCAGAGACGTACACATGCAGAAGATACAGAAGGAGATGGATCTTACAGACAAGTGGGAAGCCAGCCTACGCCGCCAGAGGAAGAAGATCAAGGCTCTCGCAGATGAGTTGGAAGACTTCGATCAGCGTGTGGTTTCGCTCAAACAACAGTTTGCTTATGAAGCTTCTGGATATCAGCGTCAGCGGAAAGATCCCTCTGCGCCTGAATCCTCTAGCGGGGTCAAACTCGGCACGCTGCTGGACGCCACGACTCATACTGATTGTGGCCAAATGTTTGATGTTGGCGATGACTATGAGTTCACTGGAGAGGATCGTCAGGCAATCGAACATCGCAAGGCAGGGCTTGAGAAGGTGGTCTCGGAGCAAGCGTCGAAGTTGTTCGCACAGGCCAAGCAATCCATCGAGAGAATCAAGGCAGAGCAGGTCAAGCATCGTGAGCGCCTCACCCAGAAGCACAAAAGAGAAGGTGGAGAGCAGCTTCCAGGCTCCAAGTGATCGGCGGGGGCGGCGAGTTCGGCAGCAGACGTTCAAGTCCCTCCCGATGTCGAGATGGCCAATGTGGTGCCCCCCCTTCGCCTGACGTTCGTCTTCGGGCTGCTGAGAACAAAGAGCTTCTGTCCAAAACAGGGGCCCCCGAAGGCATCAAGCGTGCGGCAGCCTGAGGGGGGCCATCCAGCTACTACGGCCTCTATCTCTTCGGCTTCTCTGTGGCTGGTGGGCGTGGAGGCATCGGGCCCCCCTGTACCCAGTAGTTGCGCCGCCGCCGCGGAGTCTACAGCATCCTGGGGACCCGCCGCCGCCGCGCCTCTAGGGCAAGCGGGGGGGGGCCCGCCACAAGTTCGTGCTCTTGCTACGGCTGCAGCACCCACCGGCCGCAGCCCCTGTGCCGCCGCGGAGATTCCAGCATCCTGGGGGCCCGCCGCCGCACATTGGGTAGGCTCGAACGATAGGAGGGGAGCTGCAGCACATCCTCTTCAGTTTCGCGGGAGTGGCTCGGGAATGGCGTCGGCTGGGCAGGCTGGCGAGGCTCCCCAGTCACAGACTCAGCCGGTTGATTCAAGCAAGTTCGAGGTGATTTCGTACAATTGCAACGCGTGGTCCACTGGTCAGGCTTTCTTGGAGTGGCTTCATCACGAGCAGCGGGTGATCCTGAAGCGGTGCTTTTCCTAAGGTAAGCCCTACCTCATCAACGTCGGTGGCACATCGTACACGCCGGTCGGAAGAAGTGGGTAGAACCATGAAGTAGCAAGGCGTTGGAAGTAGATTGGGTTTCCACAAGCCCCCTGAAGACGAAGGAGAAAGGAAAACCACTCGATTCATGATGTAGGAAGGTGCCTAACATAGATTGGGATCTGGGAATCCAGAAATACCTACGTTCAACGACCAGGGCTGCATCACGCCAAGTGGGAGTGCAGGGATGACGGGAGGGTCGGCTCTCAGCACTTCAGGTGGCGTTGCGGCTCTGGTGTCTAAGAAACTCGGCTCAGCAGCGTGGAAACTTCAACCAGGCAGTCTGCCTCGAATGGTATTGGCGCATCAGAAGACGGTTAGTGACAAGGTGCGCATCCTGTTCGTGTCCCTCTACTGCATCACGTCCGAGGGCATGAGTGCGGGCAACCAGGCGCTGCTAGCGGAGGTGCAAGAGCTCGCGGTGGCGTCGCAGCTTACAGTCGTGATCGGCGGCGACTGGAACATGGAACCACAGGAGCTGACGGCGTCGCAGTGGCACGTCGTAGTCAACTTGCAGACTTTCTACCCTGAGGCGCCCTCCTGTCAAGGGAGGCGCCTAGATTTGTTCGCTGTCAGCCTGTGCCTGGTGCATTTCGTCAGTCAGATAGAAGCGCTTCTGAATACCCCTCGAGGGCCCAATGCTACCGTGCGCATTTCCTGCACGGGCTTGCACTGGCGAGCGAAAGTGCGGCAGCGGGTCGTCCCGCAGTGTCCCCCTGAAGAGGGCGGAGAACGATGAGGGGAGTAGATTTGTCGGTTGCAGGCCAGGAGGAGGCCAACGCGTCTCCCGAGTGGGGCTGGAAGTCTGGGGCCGGTCCCAGGGACCCGTGCGAGTCAGTTGGAGTTTGGTCTGAGAGGGCTGGAACGCGCGCTCTGCGCTTTCCAGAAGGTCCCAGAAAATGACAAGATGAAGCATTGTGGCCGTCGAGCGGCCGCAAGATTTGAGCCGTTTCCTCTGTCAGCGTCATGGGACAGAGAGCTCCGTCGCAGGTCTTCGGGAAGCACCCAGACATGGCAGAGTGCTGGCCCAGCTTCTAGCGTTGCCAGAAACGAGCGAGCAAATCCCTGCCCGATGCCCATGAGGAGGAGCTCAAGGGCCTTAAGGCCCGTCAGGTGCTGGAGGCCCTTCAGCACCCAAGTAGGAAGTCGGCTGTGTGTGTGTCTGGCCCTGGCGCGAGAGTGTCAGGTTCGGCTAGATGCGAATGCGAAGCGTGAAAAGCAGGAGCGGCAAGCCTTTTGCAAAGGCTACGTGCTGCTGCAAGGGTCAATGAAGACTCATACATGTTCGAAGGGCCAAGCTCCAGCTGCTGCCCCAGTCTGGGGCGACGACCTAGAAGGTGAGGGTGGAGCTCCCCTGGCAGGACAGCAGGCTTTAAATCATAGTCTAATAGCATGGGTCTCACTATGGGCAGCGACCAGAGACGTGGGGACATCCACCCAGAGATGTGGGATGTCCAAGATCAGCTGCCGCCGATCAAGGCCGAGACGGTGTTGTCGGCTTGCAAAACGCTCGGGAGTGGGCTCTTGGGTGGGATGGCTTTCATCCTCGTTCGATGCGGCAGCTTCCAGCAGAGTATGCCCAGCGCGTTCCTGATCAAGGGTCTCCAGGCTGTGGCTCATTGAAATTGTGTTTCTCGACACACCGACTGGGGTGTGAGGCCAATCGGCATCCTGCCCTTGTGGGCCAGGCTCTCTACTCGCGAAGTCGACATCAGATTTGCGATAGGTGAGAAAGGTCCCGCGGGTGTAAGTTGCTTTGGGGACAGGACAGTGCGTCGCCTTGTGACAAGAGCACGTGGCTCCACAATGCTTCGAGTTCGTTTGCTAGGATGCGAGGGCCATCGATGGCCTCGGCGTTTCTGGACCTCCGCAAGTACTGGGATAATCTAGAGCATGCCACCTTGAGAGAGGACGCGGGCGAAGCAGGTTTCTCTGACAGGTTACTTCGTGGGCTCTGCTGCATGTACAGAGCTGAGGGGGAGAGCCGTGTTTCAGTCGATCCGGTCGCATGCTGCGCCTGTTAATGGGACGGTGGTCGCCAGTTGCTCTTGCGCCACCTCCCTTGCCAGGGTCACGATCATCGTTATCCTCCAGACAGCGGCTGGCAGCAATCCGATGTTCACCATTCGTAGTGCGATATATGATATTTCCTTTCAAGCTTTTGGAGGCCCCGCCACAATCGCTCGGCATCTTCCCAAAACTTGTCAGTCTATCTCAGGATCCGTGGTGTCTAGGGGCCTTCCGATGTCCTGGAACAAGGCGGGACACCTTGCCCCGTCGAACCAGCTTCCCAAAGACCTGGAACATCACTGGGACCTGGGGCCTGAGGCCAGAGGCTATGTGGACAAAGATCTAGGAGGCGATGCCACAGTCAGGAGATTTCGCCGCTGTGGAACCCAGCAAGCTCGATACAGGGACTCTCTCCGTCGCGGGAAGCGACTCGGCATCTTGGAAGTAGGAAAAGCGCGCACAGGAGCTGCGCGCAGGGGGGGGCCACGGTGGCGGCGACGTGGGGAGCGAGCATACCTGGCATCCCCGACGGTCGTCTCGCAACGTTGAGGGTCCAAGCTGCGAAGGCCCAAGGGCGCCTTCCTCGAGGGGCCCCATACATGGGCTTATTCTGTCGGCCAGTCGAGCTGGTTGGCGCAGGGATCCGTTGGCCCTCGCGACGGCTGGCTTTCTAAAAAAGGTTTGCTACGGTGCTCTGGGAAGGCCACTTGTCCAGAGCGGTCCTGGCGGGGCTGCTGGTCCAGGCTCAGGCGCGCGCTCGGCAGCCGAGACCGTGGGCTTCGGCTACGGATCCAGTCATGGCACTGGTTTTGACTAGCAGGAGGGCTGGGTGGAATTTTCGGGCGGCGACGGTTGCGGTGGACGACTGGGGGGCGGAGTGGGACTTGATGTTGTACTCGCCCAGCTGCGTTGCGCAGCTGGCGGCCTACCCAGCTCGTCGAGCGTCCAATCGTAGAGCTCTCCTTCTTCAGGACAACGAAAGTCCATGGGACTCCAATCTCTTCTGAAGGCCGGCTATAAACCTTATGCTTGCTAGCCATCCGATGGCTAGAGTTAGCAGAATCGGAATGCGCTTCGGAGCCTGATAGCAGGGTCCCATTGGAATCAAGCGCTGATGAACAAGCACTACAAGCACCAGCCTCGTTGCCAGATGCATGCATGCTGTGCCAGGGCGGTCAGGGAACCTTTCCCCACAAGGCCTTTTGCTGTCAGGCACACGCGCTGTGGCGGCGTGAAAACCTCGAAGGCCTGGCAGAGCGCGTTAGCAAAAAAGACAGAAGGCGCCCACCAGTTGGCGCGAGCGTTTTGCCGGGGCAGTCGTTCCCGATCCGACTCGTTGTCGTCGAAAGCCTGCGTTTTGCCAGTGGAAAGTCAAGATCAGCGGGGGTCCACTTCCGTGCAACCAGGAGGGAGGAAGAGAAGGAGGAGGAGGAGGAGGAGGAGGAGGAGGAGTGGAAGGAGGAGGAGGGAAAAGAGGAGGAGGGAGGAGGAGGAGGAGGAGGAGGAGGAGGAGGAGGAGGAGGAGGAGGGATGGGGGAGACCGAGGAGGAGGAGGACGAGGAGGGGAGAACTCTGTTTTTGTACACGGCTCTGGCTTCGAAGGCGGTCTCCCCTCGATTCGGTGCGCATGGTGGGCAACTGGCCTGTATGATTCCGGACGGCGATCCCAGCGGGCGGATTACGGTGCAGTTCCACCCCTTCTGGGGCCTCAGCAAGTAGCCAGAGGGGGAAGACTTTGCAGTCCTTAAAGTTTCGGAGCTCGTTTTCGGACAGTTCTCGGCGTTGTGTGACTGCAAAGGAAACATCAGCTGTTGTTTGAAGAAGGACACATCAGCTGTCCTGTGATGGGGCAGGCACTTCTAAAGCTCGAACTCGCCTGTGGACAAAGGTTCACTCGAAAGAGGACATCGTGCATCGGCCTCCCATCCATGTCAAGGGCCACGCGACCTTACGAGACGAAGAGGCTGGAAAGATCTCACCGTTCCACCGCCTGGTAACTCTCAGGCAGACGAGTTTGCAAGAAAGAAGCGTCCTTCGGCGAGGCCCGCTGCCTATCCCAGGCCGCCCGAGCGGGCTGGTCAAGCCACCCTGGAGTGGCGCTGGACGAGGGAACTGAAGTTTCCCGTCCCCGAGTGCGCCCGTTTGTCGAGCAGGAGGCGCCCCCGAGGATGGAGCTTTCTGCCGTGCTGTTGATTTTGGGTCGAGCGCTCGAGAAGAAGTGGGGGAGGTTGGCAGGCGCGAGCTGGAAGCGCGTGCCGCGGCTGCTTCTCGGAGAGCTAAAGGAGAGCCCGACCCAGAAAACGGTTGGTGTCTTTTCGAGGGGGTCTCCTGTCGGTGGGCCCTGCACGAGATGGCGCCCCTTATGCGGGGAGCAAACAGTTCTCCTCGGATGGATACCACTATCCCGTTTTCCTTCTTTCCCCCTTGATTATTTCCCTCTATGGGCAGTGAACCTCATCCTCCTCCTCCTCCTCCTCCTCCTCCTCCTCCTCCTCCTCCTCCTCCTCCTCCTCCCTCCTCATCCTCCCTCTTGCATCTTCGAGGTAAATCCTCGAGCCTCGAGGTAAAGCTCACAAACAAGCAAGCAGAACGAGTTCACACGGGGAGTCCTGGAGCGCCCCGGATCGGCGGCACAGGCGGGAGGTCTCTACAGTGTGTCTGAGCGCGCGCGCGTCGCCCCAGGGGGTCCGACGCACCCATGATCTCAGCGTGACTGGGAGACTATGGAGGAAGAGGTTGGAGGAGGAGGAGGAGGAGGAGGAGGAGGATGAGGAGGAGGAGGAGGGAGGAGGAGGACGAGGAGGAGCAGGAGCAGGAGAGGAGGAGGAGGAGAAGGGGTCCGAGGAACGGTTCGCTCCCAGACCCCCAGACGCCATGATCTGTGACGACGTGTTCGGGGGCGTCCAAGAGTGGGGCGTCCAAAAGGTGGGGGCGCGAATCATGACCAGCCAGCGGCAAGTGCGCTGCCCAGGGGGGAGGGGGCGGGGACGCATTGAAATAAGACGAGACGCCATGTAATATGGGGAGATCTTATGGACTCCGCCATGAGATCCACCCCCTCTAGTCATCACCCCCTTTTGGCCGCCCCCGACGTGTATTCCCGAAGGCCTCGGCCATTCCCCCGGCACCAGCCTCTCATCCTGAGCCTTTGCTGCTTCCCGCCACTGGGGGGCTTAGAGCGGCACCCGGAGGCCGAAGGAAGCCAAGATCGTCCGTGCGGATGTGTGTTTCGCAACACGACGGGGATGTGGGTACGAACAGGTTTTGATCGCCCCCCGCCGCCGACTAAGACCAGCAGGACGACGAAGAGGGCGTCGTCGGCGTCATCGGGAGAAGGGGGGCAAAAAATGCGAGAACGAGCGCCTCCTTCTTCATCCTGAACCCCCTCTCCTCCCTCCTCGTCGTCCCTCCCTCCTCGTTTCTGTTCTGCGTTCCTCATTCCTCCTCATCCTCCTCTTCCTTATCCATCTCCCTCCACCATCCCTTTCCCTCGACGGAAACTCTTCCCAGACGCACCCCCAAACGTGTTGGTAGGGCGGGACGGGCGTTTCGTCTGAGACTTCCTCACCGCTTGCGGTGGTGAAGCCTGGAACTTGTCACAACTTCAAGGATTGAGGGTGCGTGGTTTTCAACATGTGGCTCTCGCCCGAACGCCGCGAAAATCCGTCTCTCAAACTTGCAACAGTTTCACGGATGGAGGGCGGGTGTTCGAAATGTGCTCTCCCCCCAGCGCCGCGCACATTCGTTTTAGAAAGTTGTAACAGTTTCAAAAATATGGCGGGCGGAAGTGTTTATGTTATTATCGCCTTAGCGCCGCGTACATTCGTTTTTGCAACAGCTGTAAGGATGAAGAGCGGTTCTTATTCAAAGTGTGGCTGTCGCCTGAGCGCCGCGCTCACTGGCTGTACAAGTTTGCGACGGTGTCCTAGATTCCCATGCTCGCACTCCAAAGAATGGTGTTATGGCAAGTTTCAAGACTGTCGGAACGCAACAGTCGCGTTTGTTCGCTGTGTTAAGTCCCAGGCACCGTGTTCTGAACTTTCTGGGGGGCGTCAGGACGCAAAGTCACATTGATTTGCGACGCTGGCGTCCCAGGAATTGTACTCTGGCACGGGTAAAGATTCTCAGACGCTTGTCTTCCAGTGGGGCAATTGCCGCTATGAACACACATCCTGCTAAGGCCACATGACCATGGAACCTGCAGGACGGTGTATTGCAACACTGGTGAAACGTTTTGGGTTTACACTTGTCCTCATTATCCTCCGCCTCCTCCTCCTCCTCCCCCACCTCCACCTCCTCCACCTCCTCCTCCTCCTCTTCCTCCTCCTCCTACTACGACTACTACTACGACTACTACTACGACTACTACGACTACTACGACTACTACGACTACTACTACTACTACTACTACTACTACTACTACTACTACTACTACTACTACTACTACTACTACTACTACTACTACTACTACTACTACTACTACTACTACTACTACTACTACTACTACTACTACTACTACTACTACTACTACTACGACTACGACTACGACTACGACTACGACTACGACTACTACTACTACTACTACTACTACTACTACTACTACTACTACTACTACTACTACTACACTACTACTACTACTACACGACTACGACTACCACTACTACCACTACTACTACTACTACTACTACTACTACTACTACTACTACTGCTGCTGCTGCTGCTACTACTACTACTACTACTACTACTACCTACCTACCTACCTACCTACCTACCTACCTACCTACCTACCTACCTACCTACCTACCTACCTACCTACCTACCTACCTACTACTACTACCTACTACCTACTACCTACTACCTACTACCTACTACCTACTACCTACTACTACTACTACTACTACTACTACTACTACTACTACTATTACTACTACTACCAATATTACTACTACTACTACTAATACTACTACTACTACTACTACTACTACTACTACTACTACTACTACTACGACTACTACTACTGGCGGTCTCGTGCACCACATCACCACGGCTCAACCACCTAGGGAAGAGCGTCCATGTGGCTGCCTCATTGCCAGTATGTAGCGCGCACCTCTTCTGGGTGAAAGGGCGGGTCTGACATGCTTGCAACGTCGGGCGGTTGCACTGTGGGCAGCTGGTCCAACGGCCCAAAGTGAAGCGCCAACAACGGTACAGCAGCACACGGGGCGACCCCAGCACCGCCACCCAGGCCAACTAGCGCGAGAAGGCGCGAGACGAGGCCTGGATGGCAAGCCAAGGGCGGGTCTGACGCGCATGTAGCAGCAGGCGCCTGGCCGAGGGCAGCTGGTCCCTACAGCAAAAAATTAGGCACTGGCGGCGGCGTAGCAGCACACGGGGCGACCCCAGCACTGCCATCAAGGCCTACTAGCGCGAGAGGCGCGAGAGGAAGCCAGGATGGCAGGCCAAAATGGCCAGGCGCCCGACGGCGACGCTGCAGTACACGGGGCTGCCCCAGCACCGCCAGCGGGGCCAACGAGCGCAAGTGAACGTGAGGAGGCCGAGATGGCAAGCCAGTTGGCGAGCCAAAGTGGCTGGGCGCACAGGTGACCATGCGCCGAGCCGAGGCAAATCCATAGATGCAGCCACGCGAGGGGGGGGGCACTGTGGGCACGCCGCACTACAGCAAGTGGCTAGTTAGACACCTTGGCATGGACTCACGTGGCCTGTCGAGGCCCTGGAACCTGCTGGGCGTTATCATTCAGGCCTGCCGGCCTGCTCCCTGCGCAATGGCCGCAAAGACCTGCGACGGCAGCGCCTGCACTTCCCCACCGAGGTCGCCACTGCCCCCCCCCCGCCTGCCCTGAGGGCCCAAAGATCTGGCGCTCAAGGTCTTCACCAAGGGCCACGTTCAGGGCTGCAGCATTTGGGATCTGCTGCGGGGGCGGGCCCGTCTGCGGCGGCGGGTGCGTCGGCGGCGGCGGCGCATCAGGGGGCGCCGTCAGCGGCGGCGGCGGTGGGGCCATGATGGCCGCGGCCTCTGGCGGGGCTCCGACAGGCGGTGGTGGCGGGTCCTGGCTGTCGCGGGCCCCGCTCGCCGGGGGGGCGCTGGCGTTGCGAACGGGGGTGGCACGCGGGGCGGCCCCTGCACCACCCCCGCCGCCCGAGAGGCTGCCCTCCCGCAGGTTGTGGCGGCGCCCGTAGAGCGCCAGCTCCCTGCGCGCCATCTCCAGGCGCCCCCTCTTGGCTTTGTTCGGCGCATTCTTGCTGTCGCCCGCCCACTCTGGGTCGTTCAGCCCCCAGGCGACCTGCGCGTAGAGGTCGGTCCACTCGAACTTGGTCAGGCTCTCCCAGGCGAGCCCCTCCATCAGCACATAGTGGCCCTCCCACTGTGCCTGGTGTGGAGCGTAGCGCTTGAAGACGGTGCCCACCGCCAGCGACTCGACCTTGGGCAGGTACCTCAGGAGGTCCACCGCGTTGACCACTGAGATCCCCTCCTTCTTGAGCTTGTCGTAGCGCAGCAGGGCCTTCAAGTCACGGATGTCCTCCTCGGGATGCTCCGCGTGCATGTAGTACGCGCGTGGCGGATCCGACTCTTCCTCTATGAACTCGATGCAGACTCCGTAGGAGGTCGAGTAGCGCGCACCGCAATGGTAGTACCAGCGCTGGCCAGTCTCTCCAGCCGCCTCCTGTGCGCATGAGAGCAACTGCGACCAGCGATCCGATCGGGTCACCGAGCAGCATCCCCTGGGATTGTCCCAGGTCTTGTTGGCCGCGCGCTTGTAATTCACGTTGAACGTGAAGCCCTTGCCACGATAGAACTGGTCCGTGTAGTCGCCCATACGGCGGTGGGCCTCCTGCACCGCGGTATTGCCCTGGCTCTCCTCCTCCAGGCACGTTTGCGTCCAAGGTGGGCATCTGCGATCCCCGAGGCTTCCAAGACACCCCCCTTCAGCCTTCCCACATCCTCCTCCGCCTCCTCGTTCAGCGCGTCGAGCCACTTCTGGACTCCGCCCTGCGCCTCGGCGCTCCTCACCATGTCCTCCTTTTTTCCAAGATAGGCCCCAGGCCACCCAGCATGTGGGCGCGCACGGTCTCGAACTTGGGGGCGCCATAGGCCCGCGCCATGCGCTTCAGCGACTTCTTGGAGAGGCCGAGCCGCAGCAGGGGCTCAATGTCCGTGACCTCCTTCACGGTCTTGACGTCGGTCAGCTGGTGCCGGGGGTCGTTCTCCCCATCACTGGTAGGTTCTTCCTCGAGGGGCGGGGTGGCGCACGGGGCGGCCCTGGCACCACCCCCACCTCCCTCGCCATCGGGCGGCCCGCCCCCCTCGCCACTGCTTCCGTGGCTGGGGGGGCGCCCATGCTCTCAGGGTCGATGCCCACCCCCACGCCCTCCGTTGACCTCCGCAAGGCAAGCAAGCCTTCCTCTGAGAGCGCGAACCCCACCAGGACGTCCATGCCCTCCTTGATGTAGTCGAAGCTCGCACGGAACTTCGCCACTCGCTTGGCGGCATGGTCGATGGAGCCTGGGCCCTTGTTCGCGCGCGCAGCGCGCGTCACGGCCTCGTGCTCGGAGATGCCCTGCGTCGTCGCCACGCAGCACGAGCACATGTACAGCTTGTACTGTCCCTCTTTGCCCTTCCTCAGCTCGGGACATTGCCGATTGCACTCTTTGGCCTCCGCATAGCGGCGCATCTCCGCACAGCTGAGCTCGTCCACGTACTCCACCGCCATGATCTTCCAGTCGTCCAGCTCCGTGCACCTCCGACACCAGCCCAGGCGGTGCGGCGGGACCCAGTACGCGCCCATGCTGTGGACGTAGCCCGCCTCAGCGTAGTCCTCCTCCGTCATCATCTCTGCGTCTTCGAGCGCGGCAGGAGCGCCGTCGCTCGACTGGGGGGTCTGGCCGTAGGCGGCTTTGTTGCTGCGTCGGCGGTGGCGTTTGCCTCCATGGCCACTGAGGGCACCTGTGGTCGCAACACTCGGGGCTTCGCTGGCGGTCCCGTCGTCCACGGCGCGCCCGCCGTCAGCAGTGCTGCGCGCGCCTCGGGCGCCACGGCCGCCCACAGCCTGCTCCCTCAGCTGAAGGTTGTGGAGCGCGGGGGTGAGCGCGCCCAGCCCACGGCGCTGCTCCGCGGTGAAGTCGGCATACGTGGCTGCCGCTGCCAGAGCGGCCGACGTCACTGGCACCGCTGCCGATGCGGGCATCGCCGAGGCACCATCGGAGGCGGCGGCACTGGGGGCGGCCCCCGCACCGCCGCCTCCATCGGCGCCCTCGGCGGGGGTCGCTGATTCCGCGTGCGCTGTCGGTGCCGTCCGAAAGGTCGCCGCCTCCGACATCATGCCGAACTCCTCGTCTTCGCTCTCCGACACGCTTACCTGCTGGACAGGACGCTGCGTCGGCCTTGCTTTGGAAGTTGGTGCCTCTCCCGCGGCGCACGTCTTGGCAGGCCAAGGCATCGGCGCAGACTTCGAGAACTTGGGCGCCATCACTTGGTCGGGTGGATGGCGCGAGAGGTGCAGCTCGAGAGAATGTGCGAGACACGGACTCAAGAGCCAAACAGCTGCCGAGGAAGAGAGGGGAGGGAGAGAGGCTGTACACCGAACCAAAATGGAGCGGCCAGCAGCCAAGGCGGGACAAAGGCAAAACAGGAAGACTGAAGGCTGAAACCAACGGCTCCAGGTGCGTGGGACCCGTTCCTTGTGCTGGCGGAAAACGGCCTGACCCCCGTTCGGGACCCTGGACGGGCAGGAGAAAGGGAAGGGGGGCGAGGAAACCACGTCGCGGGCGGGCGACAAAGCGGGCGGCGGGCCGCCGACGGCCCCAGGACCCGCGGGGCGGCCCCGATCTTCAACGCCTCTTGACGCCTCTTTAGCCAGCGGCCTTGAACAGGTGCTATCGGTGGCATGAAGGCTCAGCCCAAGTGGGTTGCGGGAGCAGCCCAAGCCAGATATTAACAACATCCCAAATGTGACATGGCGAGACCACAACATGCACACGGCAGAAAGGTTACACAACGTGGCGCGCAGAACAATCATGACAACGCAAGGGCGCACTGCGCGCGCAACAAGGGAACTGAGCAGTACCGTGCACACTGCAGATGTGACTAATGTTTACGGCTGATCAAGGCAACAGGAAGGGGAAAGGGGAGGAGAGGGTCAGTGAACGCACGCAAATGGGATAGACTCCAGCCCCGCTGCGCCCTCCGTCGCCAGGGCGACCTGCTCTGCAATTTAGCCCTGCAGTGCGTTGGCCACTGCCGAGCGCAGGGACGCGCGCGCCGCGGGCCGTTCGGCCTCAGGCAATTCCCCCACGGCACGGCGCAGCCACGTCTCAGCCTCTGCGCCCCAGCGGCCATTGACATCTAGAACAAAGGGCACCAGGCCAGAAAATGGGTACCCACGGTGCTTCACTTTCTCTCTGCGCTGCAGGGCTGCCTGGTGCGACCGCCCCATCTGGGCCACGGCCACCCCGTCCACCAAGCTGATGTCGAGGCAAACTCGGCCATGAATGCCTCGATGGTAGACAACGTCCAGTGTGGCCGCGCCTTGTTCCTCCGTGCACCACTCTGGGATGACCTGCTCCAGCAGGGCGTGGTGGCCCACCCCGCGCAGCCAGAGCGCCACGGCGTCTCGGATGGCATTGCGGCGGCGCGCCGGGCCGCCTCCTCTGGGACAGTTGAGCGCATGAACGCCACGAACGTCCACCGCGCGGCCGCGCGTCGGGCCGTGCTGCGCCATCGCGCGGGCGGGCGCTGTTGGTCGGTTCAGGCACGTGCACTCGGACTGCAGCAGCGGCAGATGCATGCGCCTCTTGGCCGCAATGCAGAACGCGCGGTCGGCGAGGGGCGAGACCCCCTCGAAGTTATCCAACCAGGCGCCCGCTGAGCTGCCCGAGGCACTGTGCACCGCCGCCGCCGCCGTCACTGGCAGCGCGGCCATGAACGTCTTGGTGACGTGATCCCGCACGTGCTCGGTGCACGTCTTCTGGCCCTTGCCCTTCCGCCCCTCCAGAAAGCCCTGCCGGCGGCCACTCTGAGGGCGACGGCCGCCAGCCAGCCGCCCCTGCTCCTCGTCTGCTGCCGAGAGGGCACGGCCAAGGCCTGGCCACCTCCGAAAGAGGCCGACCGTTGTCGCCTCTCGGAGCTCCTGGGCTGCCGCGCGGACCCCAGCTTCCCAGGACGCCAGGAGGGCGGCGGGGCCGCGCTGCTCGGCGCTGCCACAGCCCAGGCCTCCGTCGCTGACCTCCATGAAGATCTGCTCACGGGGGGCAGCCGTGACTCCCAGTAAGGCGTTGACGAAGGCGACCACTCCGCCATCCACCCTGCGGCTCCACGCCGCCGTGAGCGGGAGCGCACGCTGGATGTGGACGCAGGCGCCCCTCGACCAGATCCGCATCAGCTGGAATGCATCAAAGGCAGAAAGCCCATGCCTGCGTAGTGCCAGGAGCTCTTTGACGTAGCGGTCCTGCTTCTGGAGGAGGGCCTCGCCACAAGGGAGTGGCGCGGCGGCGCTCGGGGCGGCCCCGGCGCCGCCAGCCTGCCCGAGGCCCCCCTCGTGGAGATCCTCTGGGACGGCGAAGTCCGTGAGCGGGACGCCCCTCCAGTCGGTGTCCACGTCGTGGTTCGCGTAGGCCAGGGTGGACCCCACCGCCGTGAGCTTCTGGACGCGGTACTGGGCGTACTCCGCAAACTCAGGCGGCAAGACATCTTGGGGATCTGGGGACCAGATCTGGGTCTTGGACATCTTAAGCTTGATCCCATGGGCCTCGATGCGGGCTCGCCAGGCATCCAAGCCGCGGAACACAGCGGCCGCGGTGCCCACGAAGTACGCGTCGTCCAAGAAGGCCAAGCAGTCCCCTTCCGCGTCCACCGCACGCACGGCCATACGGCCGACGCTGAGAACATCCGCGGTGCCGACCGCGTAAAAAAGCCTGGACTCATCGGGCAGCCCTGGTCGAGGCCACGGACCTGGTCGACCAGCTGGGCGGGCTGCGACCCGCCCCCCGCCACGCGGCGCGTTCGGGCGGGGAGCCAGGCTTCCGCCAGCGGGGCCAGCGCAGGCACCTTGGTGCGCACAGCCTCCTTCACCAGGTCGCGTGGGATGTTGCTGAACGCATCCCCGAGGTCCACCGCCACCACCCACTTGCCTGGGCTCGAGTTGGCCATCGTGCATAGGCGCCGATGGAGGGCACCACATCCGTCCTTGGCGAGGCCGAACTGCTGGCCCCCCACCACCGCCGCCCACATGTCTTTGCGGTGGACCTCGGCAGCGCTGCGGCCCACCACACGGCGGGCGACGTTTCCACAGCCCAGGACCCGCACCTCCCCAGGGGTTGCCTCGGGGATGCCTGTGAGGCGCGCCGCCGTTAGGGCGGCTAGCGCCTCGGAAGGGAGGTCGCCGATGGCCAGGCGTGCCAGCGCATTGGCCACCGCCTCTGCTCCATCCTCGTCGTGCTTGAGCGGGGCCCAGCGCTCGTAGCGCCCTCCTCCAGGCCCCGCCCCTCCGCGGCGGGGAAAGCGGCCAAACTGACGTTTGAGGTGTTTGGCCACACGGCGATGGAGCTCTGCTGCACCGTCGAGCTCGCGGGGGGCCGCGGCTGGCGGCATCGCCACGTCGGCCCCCGCCGCTGCGGGCCCTCTCCCCGGCCCATGCGGGGCGGCCCCAGTGCCAGGGAGAGGGCCCCATTCGCCTGGGCGAGGCGCCGCGGGCTGCTGGGCGGTGCTGAACTTCCTCACCACCGCCGCTGCATCCGCCATGTCCCCCTGGGGGCACACTGCCGCTGCCGCCCGCGACATTTCTCCAGCTCGTACGAGCTCGGCGACACGACGTACACGGGCTGCGACATGATCCTCGCGGCCCTTCGCGGCGACCGCGGCGCGCGTCTGGTCTTCCATAGAAAGCCAGGCGACGCCCCACTGGCCATCCTGAATCCACCGTAGGCGCTCCTGGAGGCGCTCGCGCCGTGTCGTCGGGGTCGGGGTCGCATTCTCGCTGAACAGCAGCCCGTCCGACGAGAGGAACACCTTCCTACTACTACTACTACTACTACTACTACTACTACTACTACTACTACTACTACTACTACTACTACTACTACTACTACTACTACTACTACTACTAACTACTACTACTACTACTACTACTACTACTACTACTACTACTACTACTACTACTACTACTACTACTACTACTACTACTACTACTACTACTACTACTACTACTACTACTACTACTACTACTACTACTACTACTACTACTACTACTACTACTACTACTACTACTACTACTACTACTACTACTACTACTACTACTACTACTACTACTACGACGACGACGACTACTACTACGACTACTGCTGAAATGATTCCTCCTCCTCGTCCTCCTCCTCCCCCTCCTCCTCCTCCTCCCCTCCTCCCCTCTCCTCCTCCTCCGCCTCCTCTCCTCCTCCTCCGCCTCCTCCCCCATCCTCTTCCTCATCCTCTTCCTCCTCCTCCTCTTCCTCCTCCTCCTCCTCCTCCTCCGCCCCCCCCCCCCCCCCCTCCGCCTCCTCCCCCCCCCCCCCCCCCCCCTCCTCCTCCTCCTCCCCCCCCCCTCCTCCTCCCCCCCCCCCTCCATCCACCTCCCCCCTCCCTGCTCCGCCTGCCTCCCCCCCCCCCCTGCCCCCCCTCCCCCCTGGCCCTCCCACCGCCCATTCTCCTCCTACTCCTGGTTCTTCAGATCCCCCATAGATGGCGGGGTCCTCGACGCCGAGACGCGAACACCCAGCCAATGAGCGGGGGCAGGCGGCTGGCCCTGGGCAGCGCAGCTGGCCTCCCAGCAACGCGCACGGCCAACAAGACACTATCCCAGCCGCCTGACGTCAACCCTACGCCCGACAAAAAAAGAAAGGGACAAACAGGAAAAAATCCGGAGGACCACCCAAAAAAACCCGTGGTAGACGGGTCGGCACATTTTCTCGGAACAGCTTCAAGCCCCGAGCTGCATCATTGCTTCGTGGATGGCCGATGCACTTAGCATGAAGATACTGAGACCTACGGCCCCCAAACGCCCCGCACACCGAGCACCACGCCACACGGCCCCCCCTATGAACAGCCGGTGGGAGGGGCGGGCGAGGCGGGCCACCTCGGGCAACCCAGAGCACGGAACCTTACAAACTCATGACCGACCGCCTAGCTCCCCGCATCTAACACATTGGTATTTGAATCTGCCCCCATGGACGCTTGTAGCGGATCAGTTGGTGGCCAAGCGCATCGGGCACCACCTCGAGACCTCCTGGGCGCTGCCATATAGTGGCCCGAACCTTCTCGGCATCTGGGAAGTTGAGACAGAAGAGGGCTTTCATGGTCTCGTGGATCACGCATACGCTGTTGGAGACAAACTCGGCCTGATGTGCATACAATTGCTTAGCACGGGGGTTGTGGGGATGCACGGCGGCCCCTACTTGGCCAGGCGATCAGCCTCTCGATTGGCAGCCCAGACCCAAAACCGAAAACCACGGCCCAAGGCGGCCCTACGAGACAGATGGCTCTGGACTTTAGAGAGGGTAATGATGCGCAGCCCTACATCCGCAGCCCTAGCAACAATATCGCACCACAACTCGCTGTGGCTGACATCGGTGAGGTCATGATGTGGGCCTCTCTCCCAGATGTCACAGACCATCTGGCAATATGTGCAGAACTCAGTGGGGCAGGCCCCCACCTGCCGCACGGCCATGCGGAAAGCATAAGCACACACACACACACGCACGCACGCACGCACGCACACGCACACACACACACATACACACACACACACCACCACCACCACCACCACCATCACCACCACCACCACCACCACCACCACCACCACCACCACCACCCCACCCACCCACCCACCCCCCACCCCCACCCCACCCCACCCCACCACCATCACCACCACCACCACCACCCACCACACCACCACCACCACCACCACCACCACCACCACCCCCAACCACCAACCACCACCACCACCACCACCACCACCACCACCACCACCACCACCCACACCCCCACACCCCCACACACACACACACACACACACACACACACACACACACACACCTCCCCCTGAGGACTGAGGGGGTGGGGGGAGGGGACCGAAGAGGGAGCCAACAATATTGCCACCTAAATCAACCGCGACGGCCACCCAGCCAACCCCCACGAAGACTTCGCTGTCTGGGTCCAAAGCCGAACCATCCGAACAGATCCTGCCAGCGCCGAGGAAACAAAACAGAGGGAAGGCACCCCACTTAAAGCCAGCATCGACGGGGGAAGGGGGGGCAACGCACTTCGGGGCTAGCGAAAAGGCCCCTGGTGAATCCAGGGTCTTCGTCGCCAGACCCCCTCCCCTTTGCGAGATAGCCGCCGAGGTCAAGGCTGGAGCGGAGGCCAATGTTTCCATCACGGCCGGGGAAAAACTGCGCTTGGGGGTGACAGCGAGCGCCCCGCACCAGCGGCATAGTGGGGAAACGACTCGCCCCCCCGCGAACGAGACTTCTTGCGTCGCGTAGCCTCCAGCCACGACCCCTGGCATAAGGACGGCGCACTTTCCCTTTCCTCGCCCGCGCAGAGACTTCAACTTGTCAACAACAGGCCCAAGGAGGGGCCCCGAAGTAAGTCCATGCACTTGTTGTCCGATGCTGCTGACAAGCCCTCGCTGGGCATCTTGCTCTATCAGAGCTTGCATCGCCCTCTTGCCCAGGGTGCCAGGATCCACTGGGACTCCTCTTCGGGAGAACCAAGACCTGCACCCCGAGGCGCGCCAACCGAGTCGGCGCAACGTGCGCAGCACCGCTCCAGCAGGCCCAGCGACCTGCCCCCAGTCGAAGCCTGGGGCGTTGAGGAACGCATCAAAGCTTCTTTGCATCTGCTGCTCTGGAGCCCATCCCTCATGCAGGGCCAGGCACCAGCTGATAAGGGGGAGGCGAAATTAGCAGCGAAGGTCGGATCGGCTCGATTACCTCCGCACAGTTGAAACCCGATGGTCCTGGAGCGCCCTTTCGGGGTCCCGAAGATGGCCTGGCCCAGGAGCGATCGAATCTCTCGAAGGCGGGCGTCGGCTATCCCTACAACAGAGCAGCCGCACGTCACCGCAGACAAGCCGCCCGTCTTGGCTACCTCGGTGACCCCACGGAAAACACAGCGAAGCCCGCGAAACCTCCTGACCCTCGGCCTCAAGGCAGCCACTCGGCCTTTCTGGACCGCAGTGCTCCGCCTGCGCCGCCGGACCGAAAAATCCACTCCACACCAAGGTTTTTCGTGGCACGCCTTTGTTTCAATCCCCAGCCCTGGATGCAAGACGAAATCTGTTTCCAAACCTCCATACCCGCCGATGCCACCACCCCCTTGTCCTTGGAGATCACTTAAAACATGTTCTGGAGTTCCTGAAGGAGGAAGCCCTCAGCCCTGCCGACCCGACTGCCCAGGTCCGCCAGGGCCCCTATGCCGAACGCCCACCACGTTAAAGACACGGATACTCGGCCAATGGAGGAGCCTCGCATCGACTGGCACCAGGAGGATGAGTTTCATGAGGGAGGTCGCGTACCCACACCCTGCGAGGATCCCCTGGCCCGCATCGATCACGCCCGAGGTGACCTGGCTCATGAGGGGGGGCTTAGGCGCCTGATACACCCGAAGCAGAAGCCTAAGTCGGATGAGAGAGAACCCGTGCCTCACAGCCGCCTGGGCCAACAGAAAGTGCAGGACCTTTTCGCAGGCCCTGGTGAGGCCCACAAGAATAGCGCCAGTCCCGACCCCAAGGAGGTTACCAAATTCGGCGGCTTGCGCTTGCCCCCAGACAGCTCGCTCGCAGCTACGGCCCGTGGACCAATAATGGTACGACCGCCCCTGACCCTCCTCCCAATCGACAGCATCCCGACGCGTGGCTTTGTTCATGACTCGGCAGATCCCAGGTTGCAGCCCGATGGGCCTGAGCCCCCTTCGGGCTTGGGGAGGAGCGCGGCGAACGCCAAAGCGAGCTGGATCGGGGCGTGTCCGATGGATTCGCACCACGCCCAAAGTACACACAAGGCCTCGAGGGCCCCGCCCGACACCCGGCTGAGATCCCTCGGGTGGGCCCCGTCAGAGCCGAGGGCGGCGCGTAGCTTGAACTTTCGCGCAGCAGACCCGACGTCGCCCGCGCTCAGCGCGCGCGGCTGCTGCCCAGTAGCGCGGTCGCCCCGACCAAGCCCAGCAATCTGGCGGTCGCGGTAAGCAAACGGGCCAGGCAAGCGACTGGCATCAAGTGGGGGGCTCCAGACCTCCCCCCTAACTTCTTGCATCTGCCCCATGAGGGCCCCTGGCCCTGGGGGCGCCCGAGATTCGGTCTCTTTACAACCAGAACAACCACTTTACAACCATATGGGTTACTTTACAACCAACACAGGATTGGAAAGTATGGTTTTTCATCGAGAACGTCCACTTTGCAACCAGAACGGCCCACTTTACAACCAGAACGGACCACTTTACAACCAGAACGGGCCACTTTACAACCAGAACGGACCACTTTACAACCAGCTCAGAGTGGCCGTGCGTGTTTGGGCGTTCCGCAAAGTGCTCCAGAGCAAGTGGGCGCTCTGAAAAATGCCCCAGAGCAAGTGGGCGCTCTGAAAAATGCTCCAGAGCAAGTGGGCGCTCTCAAAAGTGCTCCAGGGCGCGCGGACGCTCTGACAAGTGATCCAGAGCACGCGGGCGCTCTGGAGCCCGAGCGCCTGAACTCTCTGCGCAGGCCCCAGCGATGCCTCTGGGCCCGAGGACCTGGACGCTCTGCGCAGGCCCCAGCGATGCCTCTGAGCCCGAGGACCTGGACGCTCCGCGCAGGCCCCAGCGATGCCTCTGAGCCCGAGCGCCTGGACGCTCTGAGCAGGCCCCAGCGATGCCTCTGAGCCCGAGCGCCTGGACGCTCTGGCGCTCTGAGCCCAGCAGATTAAGACGGGGCTTGCTAGCAGGGGCCAAGCGGCCTCATCAAGGGCCCCGTGCTCGCGCGGGAATAAGGCGACAGCGTACGTAGGAAGGCGCAGGGCGACGCGCTGCCCATTTTAGGGGTCACTCACAGGAAGCGAGCCCAGTGGCCTCCACATGGGCCCAGCGCTCCAGGGAACTAGGCCATTGGCACCGCGGGTCTCTTGGGCCACGTTGGCCCCTGAAGCCCCACTGTGTTCTGCAAGGGGCTAAGTGCGCCAGCTCCAGTTGCCCCCCTGCTGCTCCTCGCCTTGGAAGATCGAGGTTCAACGTTCCGAATAAATGCAACGATTTCGAAGATCGTTTCTTCCAGCGTCAGCCACAGTGCCAGCGCAGCAACGCAGGTATCCTGCTCGGGCAGCAGCCTCAGCCACCGTGCCAGCGCAGCAGCATGAGCCACCGCGACAGCGCATCACCGCCACCTTTGTGCCTGCTACCACCACGCTTGCCGCTGCAGCCCCGCAACCTCCACAATTCCGACTGACCCCCCGCTACTACCGCAAATCCCATTGCAGCCCGGCTACCACCACAGTTCCCACCGTTGCCTGGCGACCACCACAGTTGCCACCGCAGCTTCCCAACGCCATGCAGTTCCCATTGTAGCCCCCGCTACCACCGCATCTCCCACTACAGCTTTCCACTGCCATGCAGCTCCAGTCTTGGACGGGGTCATGGTTTATTCGTATGCCCTGCGCAACTAGCCTTCGCCCGCCAGGAAAAAAAGGCAGAGCAAGCAATGGCAGAACTGACCGACAGAGCTTAGAGAGCAGGTCAAAGCTCGAATCCGCCCACCAGCACGCAACATGCCATAGCGCACCAGGTCGCCGCATCGCCAACTCGCGCGCAGTGCTTCTTCGTGCGCGATGGGCAACTTTACAACCAACATGCCTCAAAGAGCCCAAAGCCACCCTTGCGCTTGCCCACGGGGATTTCAGGGAAAGGCACGCGTGCATTCAATATGTGTTTTTACTTGCCTGGTTGTAAAGTGCCCTTCCTGGTTGCGAAGTGCCCTTCTCGGATTTTGTAAGCTGGTTGCAAAGTGACCCATCTGGTTGTAAAGTGCGCTTCTGGTTGTAAAGTGACCCACGCGCGGTGGCGCCCCGCCCCCCCCCCCCCCCCCCTCCAAGTTTCACAGCCGCCGGAGTCCGCCCGATGGGCGCCCTCGAATACTTGCGGGCTTTACCTCCACCGTTCTCCACCACTTCCTTGACCCATTCCCTCAGCTCAAGGCTGGCGGCGAAACGGCTAGACCCCCCCCCCCCCTTGAACTCCACTAATTCAGCGGCTGAGCAAGCAAAAACAACATCCGGAAAGGCAGGCCTCCACCCTATCCAGCGCGGGTCTCTCCTGAGGCCAGGAGGTCCATTCAAAAGCATGGCGACCAGTCTTCGCGACTCAAGCCCTTCCCGGGCCGAATCGCGGTTCCAAAGGCGCACCGGCTCGCGGGGCCAGATAGCGACCTTGCGCCGCGCCCAAGCTCAAGGACAAGGACACGCACCACCCGACGTTCTCAAGGTTGGGACCTGCTTGAGTCGCCTCTGCTGGTTACGACCGAACTACTCAGACCCGTCAACTCGGTAAATCCCCCCAGGCTCATGCTCCAATTTGGTGAGGAACTCTCCGAAACAACAATCAAGATCCAGCCCAGCGCCCCCTTTCCCCACCCACCCACCCCACACCACCACCACCACCACCGTCACCACCACCACCACCACCACCACCACCACCACCACCACCCCACCCCACCCCACCCCACCCCACCCCGCCCACCCACCCACCCACCACCCACACAACTCAGAGCAGTCGGGCGGGGCAGGAGGGGGCCCAAGGGGAACCGAAAGAGGGAAAGCCCGCGGCCGCGGCAAGATCCAAACCTGATCGATCCGCGGGCCCCCGCTCAGGGTAGCACTGAAGGGCCAGCGGGGGCCGGCGGTCGCACTCACACTACGACCAACCTTGGAAAAGGAGGGCGCCAGCGCAGCCGAGCAGACGAAGAAATCGATTGTCTTCCATATCTGCGCCGTCGAGCGACACGCGACAACAGGGGGCGCCGCGATCTGTCCTCCAAGGCGCTCCACCCACCCAGCTTCTCTGAGGGTTTGGGGATCGCAATCCCAGCCCCCCCCCCCCCCCCCCCCCTCAAGGGCGAAGGGGATCCCCGAGCCATGCAAAGCACCCCCCAACCTGGAGAGGAGGTGCCCCCCAGCCTCTCCCAGGGGGCCCCCCTGGGGGAGGCACAAGCCCCCGAAGATGAAGCCCCCTGGGACGAACGCGTTAACCCAAGACAAGCGGCACCTGCGGGGGGCAGGAAGGGGCCTGCTCAGAGGGGGCGGGAAAGCCCACGCCCAATGCGACGACTGACTGCTATTCCAACGCCACAGGACAGTCCTCCCAGGTCGGTGACCACGGAGGGGCCGAGGATGCACTGCCAGCCCTGCTTGCGCATCGCGGCCTCTACCTTGGCCGTCTCGACCTCCTTCATGGTGAACTCTTGGAGGCAGATGATCGAGGCACTGGTCTCTGCCCCCAGATATCGCCTGAAGGGTGCGAACGAGGTACAGTTGCATGTCTCGATCTGGATCGCTTTGCGCCTGCCCTCGCCGCCGGCCCCGGAAGCAGTTCTGGCCGCGCGATCGGGGAAGCGGGCGGGTCTTCAATCGCGACCACGGGCGCCCGCGAAAAAAAATGCGGGCCGACCGACGCGGCCGGCACTGCAGACAGAGCGGGTAAACGCGTTAGCTGTCTGGTCTGGGCCCTGCCCCAAACCAGACTCAGTTCCCGGCGGTGCCGAAGCCGACGAAGCCGCGCCACCGCGCACAATGTCATCTTGTGGCGCGCTGCACCGCCCCCCCGGCGATCCCCAGACCCAGGTTGCCGCTCGGGGGGGCCCAAGCCTAGGACTAGGCTCTTCCGAAAGACGCGCCCGGGGCTGGGGCGGAGGGCGCGGCGCCCGTCGACGAGGCAACCGCCGATGACAAGCCCGCCGATCCACAAGAAGCCGCCGATTTCGATGCTGCCGTAGCCCTCCGAGTCCGACGCCAATCGATCCTCGTCGGCGGCGGCGGCGGGGCCGTCGAGTCCCAGAAGTAGTCGGAGAGAAATTAATGATCTCCCTCATCCACGTCTATGATATTACTTTTCTCCCCCCCCCCCCCTGCGGCGGCTGCGATCGGTCGCGAGGGGGCCGACGCCGCTCTGGTTCCACAGGGGGGCCTCGGGGCTGCGACTGGCCCTGTGCTTCTCCGTCAAGAGCTCGGGCAGTCCTGGAGCGGATGTCCTCGCTGTCGGCGCTGCCCTTGGCCCTCGCTGCTGGCTGCTGGCGCGCCGCCCTTGGCTGCCGCGGCTGCCCAGGTGCTTTCCCCGGCTTCACCTGCAGGCTGGCGTTCAGGGGCGCCCTCAGCGCCAGCGCTGCTAGCACCTTCGGCTGCTGCCGCGTCTGCAGGAGGTTCAGCGCGCCCACGTTTGCGAGCGAGCCGTTGCACATGCGCCGCGCGATCCGCCTTGACCTTCTCAACCTCGACCATGGCGTCGCGGAGCATGTCCTTGGTAGCTGTCTGCATCTGTAGCCGCAACTGGTCCTTGCGCTCCTCCAGCGCGACGTCGGCGAGGGGGGCCTTTGACACTTGTAGCTGCTTGCCACCTTCAGCACCCTTGCCAATCTTATCTGCAAGCTCGGAGACAATGAGAGCGCACTCTCCGTCTGCTTCTGCAAGCGCCAGCTCGAGTTTCTTGACACCTTCTGTCCGAATGCGGACCCAACTCTGGCACGTGTCAAGCTTCCCGACCTCCACGCCCAGCGCCTCCTCCAGCTGCTTGATGCGGGCGCGGCAGACCTGGGCTCGCTCCTGGATGGTGAGGTTGGGTCCCTTGCGGGGCTCAGCCAGCTGTGCAGTGTCTTTGTCCCCAGCGCAATGCCGTTCTCGAGCTCATCCTCAGAGGGCCCCGCGCTCCCAGGAACAGGCAAACGTCCTGCTGGTGCAGGCTGGAGGTCGGTCCGCTGACGCCCTGCCCCACGGGATTGCCACCGAGCGCTGCGACCGCCAGGACCAGGGAGAGCCAGGAGCGCGCGTGCCTCAGGGTCCGTTGGGGCTTCGACTTTCCACTCCTGGCAGTGCATGCAATGCTCGCACGACGAGGCCAGGTTCTTCTTGCACCCGCAGAAGGCGCACACCAACTTGGGGCCAGCGTCTGCGCCTTTGCTTCCGCCCCGTGATGCCGAACGCCGAGGAGGTATGGCTCCATGCCCTCGGTCCTGGCCATTGTCCCACCAGGGAGGTCCTTCCCCACCTCCTGCTTTACGCCAAGGCGGCCCCATGGCGTGAGCAAGCGAAGAATGGCTGCCGTTATCTTCTGGTGCCGTCTGAAACGGTCCACCTCAGTATACGGAATATGAATGTGGCAGCGCACGCTGCGATATGGAATATGAAGGTCTACTTCCAAGGCTATGCCGCCTACCTGGGAGCAGCCCGAGGGCACAGCGGGTTGACTTAACCACCTTGAGGATATGGATTGCTTGAGCAAACATGGTTTGAGCCAAATTGGCTACGGACTCCTCCTGCTCCTCATCATCATCATCCTCCTCCTGCTCCTGCTCCTGCTCCTCCGTGTCCTCCTCCTCTCCTCTCTCCTCCTCCCTTCGTCCTCCTCCTCCTCCTCCTCTTCCTCCTCCTCCTCCTCCTCCTCCCTCCTCCTCCCTCCTCCTCCTCCTCCTCCTCCTCCTCTTCCTCCTCCTCCTCCTCCTCCTCCTCCTCCTCCTCCTCCTCCTCCTCTCTCTTCCTCCTCCACCCTCCTCCTCCACCCTCCACCCTCCACCTCATCCACCCTCCACCCTCCTCCTCCTC
>CAUYUJ010014417.1:41822-44322 GCA_963575745.1 Prorocentrum cordatum
CCTCCTCCTCCTCATCTTCATCATCCTCCTTCTCCTACTCATCCTCATCATCATCCTCCCTCCCCCTCATATCCCTCCTCCTCCCGCCTCCCTCCTCCTCCTCCTCCTCCTCCTCCTTTTCCTCTTCCTCCCTCTCTTCTTCCTCCTCCTCTTCCTCCATCTCCGCCTGCTCCTCGTCCTCCTCCTCCTCCTCCTCCTCCTCCTCCTCCTCCTTATCCCTCTTCCTCATCCCCCTCCTCCACCTCGCAAAACACTCGACGCCGGGATGTGTTCACAACGTGGGCCCAGCATATCCGGACGACTTCCCGGGGCCGCCTGTTCATCCCGCCTTGTGTCTTACGGTCCAGGGGCCCCGCAAGGGCCCCCTGGAGGCTGGAACTTGTGCAAAAGCTTCCCGTCGTGTTTTTTCGTCCCGACGCGAGGTGGGAGCAAAGAAAAGCGACACCACCACCACCACCACCAGGGCGAGGAGCCAGGGGATGCCCCCTGGTGATGTGGCCACACCTCCCCGCTCGAGATATCCCCAACCTCCAGCTTGAAGGGGCATCGCGGACCTTCTCGATGAAGGTGGCTCCCCTGGTGGTGGTGGTGGTGGTGGTGGTGGTGGTGGTGGTGGTGGTGGTGGTGTGGTGGTGGTGGTGGTGGAGGTGGTGGTGGTGGTGGTGGTGGTGGTGGTGGTGGTGGTGGTGGTGTCGCTTCTCCTTCCCCGAGCGAGAGGGACTGGGTCCTGCACTCTGCCCCGGGCCTCAACGGCCTCCGGACGGGAGGCGCCCACCCTCGAGGGCGGCGCGGCGGGCCCGACGCGACGCCGACGGCGTTCCCTCGGGGCCTCTCCTGCCTTTCATTTTGGGGGAGCCGGTTTCGGAACCAGGGGCCGTCGAGAAACAGGAACCGGGGCAAAAAACTACTCCAAGAAGATGCGAATGCGGCCCCGGTCGGGCCGGGGCGGGGGGAACGCAGCCCCGGGAGGGAAGGAGGGTGGGAGGAAGGAGCAGCAGGAGAAGGAGGGAGCAGGAGGAAGCGAGTCAGAAGCAGGGATCGTGTGCATCCTGAAGGACGCGTCATGAACCTGTGAATTTCCCACCTAATATTTGTACTACCACGGTCAGGGGAGAAGCAGATCCCACGGGGAATGCAATGGCATCGGGGTAGAGCAAGGCAAGACCGATCTCAGGGAGCTGGTGGTAAGCCACGATGACTTCCGAACCCTCAACAGGCTTCCGAAAACCACTCCATCTTCTCCTCGTCGTCGTCGTCCTCCTCTTCCTCCTCCTCTTCCTCCTCCTCCTCCTCCTCCTCCTCATCGCCGGGGCCCGCGATGGTGGAAAATAGCCTCCACAAGGCACGGCGCCCACCCTGGGCCGAAGACGGCGAAGAAGCGTATCCTAATGGAGGCTCGAAGCCTGACGATGAACCAAGGGAACATGTGATCCTGCAGCGTCTCCCGCGAGACCAGCACAGGGGGAGAGACCACCAGCATGGCCCATGGCATCTGTTTGTCGCGCACCCGTGACATGCATCTTGGGAGCCCTTCGGGGGCTTCTGGCGGCGTCTTGGGGGCCTCCGGGGCGCTTCTTGGAGTCTCCTGGGAGCGTTCTGGGGCCGAAGGCTCGAACAGTCCGTTCGGATTCCCTGTCTGGGTCCCTTCTTAGAGCCGTCTTGGGGCTATCTTGGACCGTCTTGGAGGCCTCTTGGGCTGCTTGGGTCCCTCTTGGGCTGTCTTGGGGCCGTCTTGGGAGCCTCTTGGGCCGTCTTTGGGCGATCTCGGGAATCTCTTTGGCCATCTTGGAGCGCCAGGAAGCCGCAAAGGTGAGAACCACAAAACATCCTCCCACCAAACCCTTGAAAAACAACAATTGTTAGCCTCTTGTGGCCCTCTTGAAAAAGCCTCTTGGAGGCCTTTTGGGGTGTCTTGGAAGCCTCTTGGGCCGTGTAGGGACTATCTTGACTGGATTGGACCGATCTTGTGGCGTCTCGGAGCCCTCATGGACATCTTGGGTGCTTCCTGAGGCCGTCTTGGAGGCCTTCTGGAGGCCTCCTGGGCCGTCTGGAGGCCCCTTGGAGGCGCCAGGGCGGGGGTATTGAAAAAGGAGGGCCCAAGGGTTTTGAGGTGGGCGGGGCCCCCGGGCTGGGGACTTGGTATTCATGCATCCACATATATCCTCTGGGGGCCTCCTTGGCGCCTTCTGGCGGTCTTCTGTGAGGCCCCGGGGCTCTCCGAGGGCCCCGGGGCCCACATTTGCGGCCGTCTTGGGCCTTTCGTGGGCCGTCCTGGAGCTCTCTGGGGCTGTATTGGGTCCCTCTGGGGCGCGTCCTGGGCCGGACCGACAGCGAAAACAAGCAATATGTAAAACATATACGTTTTACAAAGACATATACGTTTTACAAAGGGAATGGGGCTATTTTGGCCCCTTGGGGCTCCCTTTGGGGCCCAATTGGGGGTCGCTTGGGGTGTCTTGGGGGCTTCTGAAGCCTCCTTGGCGGGGCTGCCCGAGGGCCC
>CAUYUJ010014417.1:49322-101822 GCA_963575745.1 Prorocentrum cordatum
CCAGGGTCTTTGGAATAGACCGCAGCGCGGTGCCGATCTCGGCCCGGCACGCGCGGTCGAGACCGTCCGCGCCAACCGAAAACCACACTCTCTTTGAGAATCCTCTGGGTTCTGAGTTTTTCGCATTGAGCCATTACGGACACCACCTGGCGGCGCTCTTGCGAAGACTCCAAAGCTCCGCGGTAGCCCCCGAGCCGAGGAACGCGCCCCGCCGCGCATCGAAACTTCTGATGGAACTGGACGTCTCCAAGAGTGCGCGGGCGGCGGCCACTGCGCGGCAACCAGGGCGCGGGTCGGCAGCTGTTGCGGTTTGGGACGGCTGTGGCTGTTGCGCAGCTGTTGCAGCTGATATCCAAGAAGCTGTCGCGGCTGCTGCGGCTTGGAACGCCTGCACGGGGGGGCCCTAGTGCGCGCCTCCCAATCGAACCCGCTCTTGCCGCGCCGCTTCTGCTGCCTGGCACCCCTCGCTCTGCGCGTAGTGCACGAGGTTCTCGCGACGTCGGAAACTCCCGCCACCCTGGCCTATGGTGGATTTGCAACGAGAGCACGTGAACGCCGAGCACAACAAGCATACTGCAAATTGACCACCTGCGCAGCCCATGCAAGTTTCAGGCTTCAGGGTTACTGGGCTCGTCGCAGACAGGGTGGCGCTCCAAGACATCTTGTTGCTGGAGCAGCTGCCCTCTGCGGAGCCGCGGCTGGAGCTGCTGCTGGAACCGCTGCTGGAGACATGTTTGCAACCGTCGGCCTCGGCAACTCCAGCGGCGTCGGCAACTCCGTCGGCGTAGTCGGCGTCGGCGTCGTCGGCGTCGGACACTACTACGTCGGCTTCGGCGCCCGAGCTGTTGCAACCAGGGCTCGAAGGGGCCGCAGGACTCGAGGGGGCCTCGAGGGGGCCGCGCGGCTCGAAGAAGTCGCGGGGCTCGAGGAGGCCGCGCGGCTCGAGGGGGCCGCGCGGCTCGATGAAACCGCGCGGCTCGAGGGGGCCGCAAGTCTCGAGGAGGCCGCGGGGCTCGATGGGGCCGCGCGGCTCGAAGGGGCCGCACGGCTCGAGGAAGCCGCGCGGCTCGAGGGGGCCGCGCGGTTTGAGGAGGCCGCAGGGCTGAAGTGGGCCGCGCGGCTCGAAAGGGGCGCAGGGGACGACGACATTGCCTGGCTTGAGCCATGTCGTACGGAAGATGATGGTGGCGGTGACGGTGACGGTGACGGTGACGGTGATGGTGATGGTGATGGTGATGGTGATGGTGATGGTGATGGTGATGATGATGATGATGATGATGATGATGATGATGATGATGATGATGATGATGATGATGATGATGGTGATGGTGCTGGTGGTGATGGAGATGATATGTGTTCTCTCTCTGAAATAGGATGGTCACCATCATCACCATCGACAACAGCATCACCAGGAAAACCAGACTGGTTTTCCTGGAGATCCCGAGGATGTCTCAAGCGAAACGGGCCTGAGCACTTCGCGAACAGCTTCTAGGAACCCTGAGTTGTGATCAGCCGAATCGGGCCAACGCACCTCAAGTCGGGGCATCTTGGAGCCTGGGGTTCCAAGGATATCTCAGTCGCGAGCACCTCGCGAAACGCATCTTGGAACCCAACGGTGTGAGGACGTGTTGGAAGAAATGTTCCAGAACACCTCACGTCAGGGCATCTCGGAGCTTGAACGTGACTGGATCCCCATCAACACTCGGCTGGCACGCGCCAGAGGCGGCTTTGGACTCCGTTCGCTTGGTTCCCCAGACAACTGTGCTGACTGGGATTCTGTTCAGATGTGCCGCGCTGTGCTGCGAGTTATGGGCGACGATACCTTCGCCCACACTGCTACCTTCGCCGCAGACTTTCGCACGAGACATCCTCGCGACTCTGAGCTCAGAGATGCTCCGACCTGAGGTGGTCTGGCCAATTTCGCCTGAGACATCCTCTCAACTCTGGGCTCGGCAACTCCATGACCTGAGGTGGTGTTGCTCGTTTCGCGTGAGACATCCTCCCACCTTTGGGTTCCGAGATGCCGTGACCTGAGTGGTCCAGCCCTTTTCTCCAAAGGCATTTTCGCCACTCTGAGCTCAGAGATGCCCTGACCTGAGGTGGTCCAGCCAATTTCGCCTGAGACATCCTCGCAGCGCTGAGCCCAACGATGCTGCGCGCGAGGTTGTCGGGCCAATGTCGCCTGAAACATCCTCGAAATTCTGGGTTTCGAGATGCTGCGCGCAGGGTGGTCTGGCCCGTTTCGCCAGAGACGTCTTTGCAACACTGCGCTCGAAGATGCTCTGATCTGACATGGTCCAGCCCGCCTCGCCTCAGACAATCTTACAACTCTGGGCTGAGAGATGCCGTGACCTGAGATGGTCCGGCCCTTTTCGCCTGGGACATATTCGATGGGGCTCCGAAGTGTCCGGACTTAAAGTGATCCAGCCAATTTTGCCTGCGACATCCTCGCCGCTCGGAGCTCACGGATGCCGCGCAAGAGGTTGCCCAGCCAATTGCGCCTGAGACATCCTCGCAACACCAGGGCTCGAAGATGCTGCACGGGAAGTGGTCCGACCAAGTTCGCCCGAGACATCCTCGCGCCTCCTGGGACATCCTCGCGACTCTGGGCTTGGAGACCTGCAATGGTCCAGCCTGTTTTGCCTGCGGCCTTCCTCGCAACTCTGATATCCGAGGTGCCGCGTGCGAGGTGGTCTGACCGACTGCGCCAGGGGCATCTTCCCGACTCTGACCTCCGAAATGCCGTTTCACCTGACACATCTGCGAAACTCTGGCCTCCCAGTTGTCGCGCTGGGGGTGCTTCCTCGTCGCCATCGTCGTCGTCGTCGGCGTCGTCATTGACATCGTACCCGTCGTCGTCGTCTCCGTTGTCGTCGTCGTCGTCGTCTTCTTCTTCGTCGTCGTCATCACCACCGCTGTCCTCGTCGTCGCCGCCGCCGCCGAAGCCGCCGCTGTCGCCGCCGTCGTCGCCATTGTCTTGGGCATGGTCGTCGTCGGTGTCGTCGTTGCCGGCGCCGCCAAGGCCGCCGGCGCTGTCGTCATCGTTGTCGTCGTTGACATCATCGCGGCACGCGCCGCTTTCACCCTGGTGGTCGTGACAGCCGTCGCCGCCACCGTTTCGGATGATGGCGTCGTCGTCGTTGCGTGGTCCTTCTCCTCATTTTCTGCCTCGTCCCCGCCCTCCTCGTTGCCTTCTCATTATCTTGCCCCTGCCTTTCCCCCCCGTCGCCGGACCCCACATAAGGTTCACAAAAAATCCACATAGGAAATCGGCGTCGTCCACGTCGCCGCCGCAGCGGTGGTGATCGTCGTCGCTGTCGTCGTCGTCGCATCGCCATCGTGGTCGCCGCCGCCGCCGCTGCCGTCGTCGCCGTCGTTGCGGTCGCCCCCGCACACGTCGTCCGCGCCACCGTCGCCGTCGACGCTGTCGCGTCGTCATCTTACTCGTCGCTGTCGCCGCGTTCGTCGTACCGTAGTCGGCATCGCCTTCACCGTCGCCGCTGCCACGGGGCGCTTCGTCGTCGCCGCCGTCGTCAACGCCGACGCCGCCAAGGACTCTACCAAGGGAGTTCTACAATGGCGCAGCGACAAAACCAGGGAATGCCCTTCAATGCTCTGCCTGCTCCTTGCGCGCGCTCGCCGCCCTCTTGGCGCCGCGGGAGCGCGTCGGCTGCCCCGCAGCGCGTGCGCTGGCTGCCCCCCGGCGGGAACATCATTTCGAATCCACTTGCCAACCACTCACCAGAACTGCTCGTCACAACCGTTCGTCAGGTCACAGGGGGGATGCGCAGATTCCTTCGACGCCTATAAACAAAAAGAAGCAAAAGGAAAACAACGAAGAGCTCTGAGTTACAAGGATGTCTCGGGCGAGTCGAAGATCACCATAGGTCAGGACATACATGGGCCCAGAGTTGCGACGATGTCTAAGGCGAAAAATGCCCCAAGCCAAGAGTTGCGAGGATGTCTCAGGCGAAACTGACAGGACCACCAGTTTCGTGGCATCTCGGGGCTCACAGATGCCGCAAGAAAGAGTGTCCGACCTCTTTCGCATGAGAGGTCCTCGCAATTCTGAGCTCCCAGATGCCGTGACCTGAGGTCCAGCCCGTCTCGCCTAAAACTCCCTCGTAACTCTGGGATCCTATGCCGTGACCTGAAATGGTCCAACCCCTTTCGCCTGAGACATCCTCGCAACTCTGAACTCCCAGATGCCGCGCGAACGTTGGTCCGGCCCGTTCGCCGGACGCATCCTCGCAACTCGAAGCTCTCAGATGCCGTCACCTGATTTGGTCCGGCCCGTTTCGCCTGAAACATCCTTGCAAGTCTGGCTGTTGCTGGCGCTCTGGCGAGAGTGCCATCCCAGAAACGGGTGTGGCCGGCGCGCAGGCGACAGCACCATTCCTTCGACAGAACTGTTGCCAGCGCTCAGGCGACAGCGCACCACTCCCGATCAGGGATGTGGCCAGCGCTCAAGCGAGAGCAACATTCCGACACAGGAGCATGGCTGGACTTCCAGGTGTAGGCCGCGCTGGCTGTCTTCCTCCTTCTCCTGCTGCTCCTCCTTCTAGTCCTTCTCCCCCTAGCTCTTCCCAAACCTCCCCAGTCTTACCCCGTACTCCTCCTCCTCCTCCTCCTCCGCCTCCTCCTCCTCCTCCTCCCCTTCTTTTGCCTCCTTGTCAACTCTGCCCGCTTCTCCTGCGCCCTCCCCCCCCTCCCTTCCTCCTCCTTCTCCTTCTACCATTCCTTTGCCTCCTTGTCTCCTCTGCCTGCTTCCCCTCCTTCTCCTCCTCCTCCCCCTCCTGCTCCTCCTGCTCCTCCTCCTCCTCCTCCTCCTCCTCCTCCTCGAAAGAGCGTCGACTCGGCTTGGGAACTGCGCGTGGCAGCCAAACTCTGAAAGTATGGGGGGGGGAGGGGGAAGGAACGGCGGGACGGAAGGGGAGAGACGGAAGGAGTGGAGGACACGGAGGGGAGAGAGGAGCTTTTTTCCTTCCAGTCGCGCGGGCGCGGGTCAAATTACTCGCGTCCAAAACCGCCCGTCGACGCGACAAACGCCAGCCAATTCGGCCGTGATGCGCAGAAGAGTGCATTAGAATATTGCTTGCGCAGAGCAGGTACGGAGGTAGAGGTATGGATGTATGGAGGAATGGTGGTATGGATAAGAAGAGAGTAAGGAGGAGTGGAAGCATAAAACTCTGAACGCATGTAGGTGCATGCAGCTATGGGCGCGCGCGGGCATGGATGAAGGGCCGCATGGATGCGTGGAGTCTGAGAGTGTGGGACTATGGATATGTGGATGTATGGTGTTACATGGTCAAGGACATCTGGAGGCATTGGAACTATATATACACACAGATATAAACATATCTGATGTAACCATATTATAACCATCGCGCGCTTCGCGAGCGCTCAAGTTCTAGCTAGGCCCGACAGGCTAACGCATGGAATATCACTTGTTGAATCGCCTTGTGCATCTAACGACCTTGTTGGAGTCCCTGCGCAAGCCTCGGAAGCGTATAGAAGGGGAAATGCGGAAACCACATAATCATCAATTTCCTTTAGGTGTTCGATGATTTGGGACCCTCGAAGGCTTCCTGGGATATTTGTTCGATGGTGACGGGGGCCTTAATGATGGTCTGATGTGCAACAATAAACGGGGGGTCAATTTAAATTGGCCTGGCGAAGGACCCAACCAGATGCAGTTGTGAGCACCGCTGTTGTAGCCATCGTCTTCGGTGGAGCCCCCTTGTAGGGCCACGAAGCGTTGTACTGTGTGGGGGAGACGCATGCGGACTACGCCACTGGAACATTTGGTGGAGCCCCCTTGTAGGGCCACGAAGCGCTGTACTGTGTGGGGGAGACGCATGCGGACTGCACAATTGAGACCTTCGGTGGAGCTCCCTATGGGGCCACGAAGCGCTGCACTGGTGGGGGAGACGCATGCGGGCTGCGCCTCTGGGACCTTCGTCGGAACTCCCTGTGGGGCCACGACGCGCTGTACTCGGTGGGTGAGACGCATGCGGGCTGCGCAATTGAGACCTTCGGTGGAGCTCTCTATGGGGCCGCGAAGCGCTGTACTGGGTGTGGCGGACGCATGCGGGCACCCCCACTGGGGCATTTGGTGGAGGTCCATAAAACCCTCTCGGGCCGTCCTGTGCGCCTCCGGCGCCGTCTTGGGGCCCTCTTGGGCCGTTTTGGGGCCGTTTTCAAAGCCTCTGGGGCTGTCTTGCAACGGAAAATATGACCTCTGGGGCCGTTGTGGAGCGTCGGAAAATTTAAAAGGCGAGAACATGGAAATCCTTCAAAAACCTTTGGATAAGCAACAAGTTGTGCCTCCCGGGGCTCATTTGGAGGCATCTTGGAAGTTTCTGGGGGCGTCTTGGAGGCCTCTTGGATAGTCAAGGGCTAATTCTGGCCGCCTTGGCCGTCTTGGCCGCCATTGGTCGTTCCCGCGGTCTGGAAGCGCCATGTTTGGCGATCCGCAGGCCGTATCCGGGCGATCTTACGGCGCCCCCGGCGCCCCAGCAGAACCCCCGGAACACCCCAGTCCCCCAATGGGGACACAGGTCACGGACGGAAAACCGTAGGTTTTCGCTCGAAGAGGTTCCCAGGAGGGCTCTAGGGTCAAGCAAAAGGCACCAAGAGGCCCCCAGGAGGCCCAGAAGACGCTCCAAGACAAATTCAAAGAAACGTCCCAAAAATGTCTAAACGCACTGCAAACTCGCTCTGCGGATGAAGCCGGGAGGCGCGGTACCGGCCAGATGTCAGGGGATATGTAGGACCCCCGAGTAGGAGTTCCACTTTGATGAAACACAATTTTGTAATTCCCTCTCCTTTTTCCCAAATCCTCGATCTTTGAGGGCTGGAAGCGGGAAAACGTGAGAAGGCGAAAAACATAGGAAAAACCATTGGAAATCAACGATGTTACCCTCTTTGGGCTCTCTCGGGACGGCTCTCGCAGCTCTCTTGGGTTGTTCTTGGAGCCTCGTCGGGGTCTGTTTGGGGCCTCTCAAGGATCGGGGGTGTGCTGGGGGCCTCTGGGGGGTCCCGGAGGCCTCGGAGGTCTCTGGAAGCCTCCTGCTCCCGCTCTTGGGCCCATCTTGGGCCTGTTCTGGGGTGGTCTGGGGCTGTGCTGGGCGCCTCTTCGGGAGTGTTGGAGCCTTCTTGGCCCGTCTTGGGGCCGTCCTGAAGGTATCTTGGGTGGTCTTGGGGCGGTCTTGGGAAGCTCTTCGACGCTCTTGGACCGTTGAAGCTCGAAAACGCGAGAAGTCAAAAACATTGAAAAGACAATTGAACATATACGACTTTGGCCTCTTCGGGCCGTACCGTGATACCTATCAGACTTCTTGGGGTCTCTTGGAGGCCACCTGGGAGCCTCGAGAGACGTCGGAAGGCTGACTTGGGCTGCTCGGGAGCGTCTTGGGCCATCCTTTCGCATTCTGGGGGCTCCTGGGGGGTGTCTTGGGCCCTCCTGGAGCGCTGTGGAGGCTGCCCGGAAAGGCTGGGGGAGCGGTGTCGGGAGCGTCCCCGAGATGTGGCCATATCTTTTCAGCGCGTTCCGGGAGCATCTTCCCGGAACGCGCTCGTGGCAAGGCACCCACGTCCGAGGACGTTGGCATGGGAAACCGCAGCGCGTGATCATTCCAGCGCGTTCCGGCGAAGACCGTCCGGAACGCGCTTGGGCAAGCGCTGGGTTTGGGGAACCGTTCAGGCAGTTTGGGATGATCGGGGCAAGAGGCGGAAGCCATCCTCATAAGACATGCAGTCTGCCTGGAGCCGTCTTGCAGAAAACACAAGAAAAATGAGACCCTGCAGTCGTTCCTGGAGCCGTCTTGGAGCCCTCTTGGGCTGCCCTGGAGCCTATTGGAGCCCTCTGCGGAATGGTCTTGGAGCCCGCGCCGAGGATCTGGAAAATGTCCGGGACCATCGCGGCGGCCTCCGAGGCCCGGGACGCCGAAACCCAATAAAAACAAAGGGGAAATGAGCCCCGGTACTCCCATGGAGTGTCGGGCAGCTGTTTTCGGGCCCCTGGGCTAGAAACATCGCGCGCGCTTCGCGCGCGCTCAGGTTCTAGCCCAGGCCGGGGGGGCGCTGGACGATCTTGGACAACGCTATCAAGCACAGGCGCGCGACGGCATCTGAGGAGCTTCTGGGGTGTTCCGCATGCTTCGTCAACTGGCTGTTGGAGGCACCTCTTGGGTGCTTCTTGGGGGGGCGTCTGAGGGTCCCTTGGGGGCATCGGTTCTGCAATCTGAAGCCGTCAGTGGCCGTCTTGGCTGCGTGGAGGCCCGACTTGAGGCCACCTGCGGCCAGATTGAGACAATCCGGAAGCCTCCCGGGGGCCTGCTGGAAGCAGTTTCGGCGCATCGAGGGCTCTCTTGGGCTATTTTAAAACCTCTTGGACGTCTCTTAGGGGCCTTTTAGGCCCTCGGGAAGCTTTTGGGGTCCTCGTCGGACCACTTGGGGGCCTCTTGCGGCCTCCTGTGGGCCTTTTGGGGGGAACGCTCTGCTGTTGGGTCGCGTTCCCCTTCTTGGGCCTCTCTTGGGGCTCTTGGGGCCCTCTCGGGCCGTCTTGGGCGCCTCAAGCACCGTCTTGGGGCCCTCGCGGGCAGTCTTGGGGGTCTCTTGGAGACCTCTTCCTCTATGTTGGAGCGGTATTGGAAGCCTCTTGGGCCGTCTTGGAGCATCGGGATGCCAAAAGGCAGAAAAAAAAACATGAAAACCCGTCAAAGCCCAATCTTAACACGATGAGTTGTGCCTCTTGGGGCCATCTTGGGAGATTTCTTGGAACCTCGTCGGCCCTCTTAGGAATTTCTTGGGAGCCTCTTGGATCCGATTGGGGGCCTCTTGGGACTTCCCGAGAACCTCACGGGGTAGAAAGCTCGGATTCTCGGTTCGTGTTTCCCTTCTTGGGCCTCTCTTGGAGCCGTCTTGGGGCCCTCTCGGGTCGTCTTGGGCGCCTCAGGCACCGCCTTGGGGCCCTCGTGGGCCGCCCAGGGCCCTCTTGGAAGCCTCTTCGGCTATCTTGGAGCTGTCTTGGAGGCCTCTTCCTTCTCCTCGTCCCCCTCCTCCTCCTCCCACTCCAGCTCTCTCTCCTCCTGATCTTCCTCCTCCTCCTGCAGCGTGTTCTGGAAGGCTCTCGCCGGAACATGCTGTGCACAAGTGCTGTCACTGCCCCCGCCACCGTGCCCTGGGTGGTGGGTCAGAGGCCTCATGGGTGTTGGTTTGGATCTCGTGGTTGGCCTGTCGGGGACGTCGTGAAGGCAGTTTCGCAGCTTCTCGGTAGCCGTTTTGGGACCGTTGTGGGGCCTCCTCGGGGCTGTTTTGTGGCCTCTTTAGGCCTCGTTTGGGCCTCCTGGGTGCCTCTTGGAGGCCTCCTGGGGCCTCTTGGGGGCTCCTTGGGTCCTCCTGGAGCACTCTTCAAGCGGGAGGGTCGAATTTTGGAGTCGTGGTCCCCCTCTTGGGCGCATCTTGGGGTCGTCTTGGGGCTCTGTGGGGCTGTCTTGGGCGACTCTGGGGCCGTCCTGGGGCCCTCTTGGACCGTCTTGGGGCGCTCTTGGGGGCCTATTGAGCCGTCGTGGAACGTCGGACAGCCGAAAAAGCTGGAAGGTCAAAATCGTTCGAAAACCTTCGTAAAATTGACGATCTCGGCCTCTTGAAGCGCTCTGGAGAGGCGTCTTGAAGCGTCGTGGAGTGCCTTGGGGGGCCTCTCGGGCCGTCTTGGGCCTTTCTTGGGCGTCCTGGAGCGGTCTTTCGGCGACTCGGGGCCCGCTTGGGCCGTCTTGGGAGCCTTTGGAGGCCCTCCTGGATTTTTTTGGACCTCCCCGGCCGCCCCGTCCTCCCATGGGGGGTCGGAGGCGGCGGCCTCCGAGGCTCAGGACGCCCGAAAATTGACAAAAACCGCCGTCGTGATTTTTCCAAGACGTCGGAGGTCCAGGTCGTGCTTCCCGCCTCCCCAGACCTCCGACGTCGTACTTTTTGCGACCTCGGGCCCAGGAATCGATTGGGAAAACGCACATGGGAAGGCAAGAAATGATGGACCCATCATTTCGTACCTGTGCCTTGATCAGTGGGACGGGCTTCGCACCGCCGCACATCACAAGACACGCTCGAGCGGATCCAGCCATGGCGACGTCGGGGACTGCAGAAGGTCGCAAGGACACGGAATCTGAAAGGAAGAGAGAGAAAGATAGAGAGAAAGAGAGGCAGAGAGAGACAGACAGACAGAGAGCGAAGGAAAGAGAGAGAGAGAGAGAGAGATGGAGAGAGAGAGAGAGAGAAAAAAAAAAAAAAAACAGAGAGAGAGAGAGAGGCAGAGAGAGGCAATGGAGAGGAGGCGAGCTTGAGTCAACGAAAGTCGCAGGGAAGGGGGCAGGGGGAAGAAGGCCAGAGAGCGCTGAAAGATACAAATACTGAAACCCTCTTGGGATTTTTTGGGGGGCCTCGTCCGGCCGCTCGCTGGGAGTTTGACGTAGCTTCTCGGGAGCCTCTGAACCTGTCGGGGGCCTCTTGGAAACAGGTTCGAAGCATTTTGGGGGCCGACATTCCCCCCGCCAGGGCTAATGTACATCGTTTCTGGATGCTTCTGGCCGGAATACGAAAGGAGTTTCTGTAGTTAGAGTCTCTGGGGGAAGTCGCGGGGAAGCTTTTGTTGTCTTTGGTGTTGCGTCGCCAGGAGGTCTGGGCTCCCTCCTCCTCGTGTTCCTACCTCCTCTCTGGACGTCCGATGTCGTGATGCTTTCTGTGCGCGGCCCCTGGACCTCTCGACGACTTCCTGGGGATGTGTTTTTTTTCATCCTGAGTCGTTTTCTGACGGTCCCGGGACCCTGCGAGGGGCCCCGGAGGCCGAAAATTGACCGAAACCGCCGTCGTGATTTTTCCAAGACGTCGGAGGTCCAGGTCGTGCTTCCCGCCTCCCCAGACCTCCGACGTCGTAATTTTTGCGACCTCGGGCCCAGGAATCGATTGGGAAAACGCACATGGGAAGGCAAGAAATGATGGACCCATCATTTCGTACCTGTGCCTTGATCAGTGGGACGGGCTTCGCACCGCCGCACATCACAAGACACGCTCGAGCGGATCCAGCCGTGGCGACGTCGGGGACTGCAGAAGGTCGCAAGGACACGGAATCTGAAAGGAAGAAAGAGAAAGAGAGAGAAAGAGAGGGAGAGAGAGAGACAGACAGACAGAGAGCGAAGGAGAGAGAGAGAGAGAGATGGAGAGAGAGAGAGAGAGAAGAAGACAGAGAGAGAGAGAGAGGCAGAGAGAGGAAATGGAGAGGAGGCGAGCTTGAGTCAACGAAAGTCGCAGGGAAGGGGGCAGGGGGAAGAAGGCCAGAGAGCGCTGAAGGATACAAATGCTGGAACCCTCTTGGGATTTTTTGGGGGGCCTCGTCCGGCCGCTCGCTGGGAGTTTGACGTAGCTTCTTGGGAGCCTCTGAACCTGTCGGGGGCCTCCTGGAAGCAGGTTCGAAGCATTGTGGGGGCCGATTTGGGGCTTCTCGGGGCCTCCTTTGGGCCTCTTGGGGGTCTCCTGGGGCCTCTTGAGGGGCCTCCTGGGGGCCTCCTGGCGGCCTCTTGGGGCGGAAGGCTCGAGCTTGCGGTTCGTGGTCCCCCTCTGGGCCCCCTCTTGGGCCCGTCTTGGGGCCCTCTTGGGCCATCTTGGGCGCCTCTTGGGCCGTCTTGGGGCCCTCTTGGGCTGTCCTGGGGCCCTCTGGGAAGCTTCTTGGGCCGTCTTGGGGCGGTCTTGGGCGCCTCTTGGGCCGTCCTGTAACGTCGGAAAGCCCAAAAGACAACTTTGTTGAAAATGTACGTTTTACGAAGGGAATGGGCCAATTTTTGCGTCTAGGGGCCCTCTTGGGACGCATGTTGGAGGCTTCTTGGGGCCTCTTGGGGGCGTCCTTGGACGTCTGGAGGCCATCTTCAGCATCTCGGAGCCCTCTTGGAGGCCTCTTGGAAGTTTCTTGGGCCGTCTTGGGCGCTTCTTGGGCCGTCTTGTCTGACTGGGGAGGCCTCCGGCAAGCCCCGACGAGCCTCCGGCCCCCCCGGGGTGCACATTTGCGGTCGGGGTCCCGGCCCCGGGCCCCCGGACCCGGTGCGCCGATATATGTATACAAGAAATGTCATTTTCTATTGTTTTTTGCAAGGGAAAGCGGACTACAACAAAACAACCGGATCCTGTACACACCCTCTTTTCTGAGGCTTCCTCACGAAAATGATGAAAATGTAGCTGCGGCCTAGGCGGCGCAGGGGGGGCGCGCACCAGGGGGCCCAACAATAATTATTCTTTAGAATAAATAATGTTCAACAACAACAACAAAACAACAACAACAACAACAACAACAACAACAACAACAACAACAACAATCAGTTTAAGACTGCTCGCCCTGATCTGCTCGAGTGTCCAATAACGCGTATTTCCCAAACCCTCGATACCCGCCCTCTTCGTCTTCGAGCGAACCCCTGTTGGGGGGTATACCTTTCTTCCCTGCAGGCCGGGCCCCGGCAAGCGGCGGGGCGGCCGCGGACCGTCGGCCTGGCCAGCGGCAGCGCTGATCGGCGGGGCGGCCGCGGACCGTCGACCCGACCCCAAGAGGGACGGACAGGGGACCGACCACGACGACGACGTCGACGACGGCGGCGACGACGACGACGACGGCGACGACGAGCGAAAGCGAGAGCGAAAGAGAACGACAGCAGGGCCACAAGGACATGAAGTAGGCCACGAAGGGCGACAGCGGGGACACGAAGGGAATGCGTATGGGGCCACGAAGAGCGCGAACGAGCGGGGGCCACGAAGGGCATACGTATACTGGGCCGCGGAGGGCAAGGACGGGGCCACTGAGGGCAGCAACGGGGCCACGAAGGGCAGCGAGGGGGCCACGAAGGGCGACAGCGGGACCACGAAGGGCAGGAAGGGGGCCACGGAGGGCGACAACGGGGTCACGAAAGGCATGCGCATGGGGCCACGACGGGCGCGAACGATCGGGGGCCACGAAGGGCAGATCATGCGGGGCCACAGAAGGCAACGACGGGGCCACTGAAGGTAGCAACTGAGCCACGTAGGACAGTGAGGGGACCATAAACGGCGACAGCGGGGCCACGAAGGGCATGCACATGGGACCATCACGGGCGCGAACGAACGAAGGCCACGAAGGGCATACGTATACTGGGCCGCAGAGGGCAAGTTCGGGGCCACTGAGGGCAGCAACGGGGCCACGAAGGGCAGCGAGGGGGCCACGAAGGGCGACACGGGGCCACGAAGGGCATGCATATGGGGCCACCATGGGCGCGAACGAGCGGGGGCCACGAAGGGCATACATATATGGGGCCACGAAAAGCAGCGAGGGGGCCACAAAGGGCAGCGAGGGGGCCGCGAAGGGCTGCAACGGGGACACGAAGGGTTGCGACGGGGCCACGAAGGGCAGCGAGGGGGCCACGAAGGGCTGCAACGGGTCCACGAAACAAAGCGAGGGGGCCACGAAGGGCTGCAACTGGGCCACGAAGGGCAGCGAGGAGGCCACCAGAGGCTGCAACGGGGCCGCGAAGGGCTGCGAGGGGGCCACGAAGTGCTGCAACGGGTCCACGAAACAAAGCGAGGGGGCCACGAAGGGCTGCAACGGGGCCACGAAGGGCGGCGAGACCCTGATTCTTAGGTAATCTGTGAGGGGGTCCTAAACGTGAGCGCGACTCCTGGGTGCCTGGGTGTCGGGAGCGCGGCGCTTGAGTAAATTGCTAGAATTTCCGACGCAAGGACGCTATTCTTCAGTAAATTGCAAGCAAGTCTCCAGCGAGAGCGAGTAAGGTAGTCCCAAGCGAGAGCGCGATTCCTGAATAAAATGCAAGGAAGTCTCGGGCGGGAGCGGGGGTCCTGGCTAAAGTGTGAGGAAGCCTCAGGCGGGAGCCGTTGTTGTAACCCTGGGGCCAACGACACAGTTTGACGCTCAAGACTTTCCCTGATAAATAACAGGGTGCGAGCCCCGGGAAGGGCACTTCAATCGAGAATAACAAGGGATCAACAATAATGATTCTTCAAAAATGAAAGTTCAACAACAACAACAACAACAACAACAACAACAACAACCAACAACCAACACAACCACCAAAACCACAATATCAACAACAATCAGTGTAACACCGATCGCTCTCTGCTCGCGTGCCACTCAACAAGTATATCCCAAACCCTCGATACCCGCCCTCTTCGTTTTCGATCGTATCCCCTTTGGGGCATATCTGTCTTACCTGCAACGTGTATTTCGTGCAGCACCTAAGGCAGGAGAAGAAAGGACGGATGGAAGGAAGGGGCAAGGGGGAGAGAGAAGGATGGAACACGAGAGAGAATAGCAGGAGGGGGGCTAGGAGCAAAAAACACGTGGAAGAAACAAACAAGCATCGGGCGGGTAGACCCTAACAGGCGGGCCCAGGCGGCCAGGTCGAGCAGGCGGGTTGCTGAAGCGTGCGTCCTGCATAAATCACGAGGCAACCTTGAGCGACAGCGGCGTTTCCAAAGTAAATCCCGTGCGGAAATCCAGAGCCAGAGCGTGATTCCTGAGTGTCGAGGGTACGGCGCCTGAATCAATTGCGATGAAGTCCCAAAGACAGCGCGAGTCCTGAGTGTCGAGAGCGAGACGCCTGATTAATTAACAATGAAGTCACCATCGAGAGCACGTTTCTTCGATTGATTGCATGGAAGTCCCTAGCCAGATCCCGATTCCTCAATAAACTGCAAAGAAATCCGCCGATCCGGCGTATAGAGTTTAAGAAGTCTAAGCTGAAGCTCTGCTTCAGCATGAGCTCTAGCTCTGCTTGGGAGGGGGGGTGACCTCATTAACTGACGAATTCAGTGCTCGGCACCCCCTCGCCCCCTGCCAAACCCCCCCCCTCGATTTCGCCCCCCCCCCGGAGTTTTGCTCTGCAAGGGTGAGGGCAGGAAAGGAGGGGGGTGCTCTGCAAGGGGGGGGGGGCGCAAGGGGGGGTGGGCCCTCTCAGGCGGGAGTGGGAGCTGCAGGTAAAGGCGGGAGGGTCCGCTTTGCAGATGGGCGCTCTGCAAGGGGAGGGGGGGGGGGACAGGAGAGAGGGGGGGGGGACAGGAGAGAGGGGGGGGAGAGGGAGGGGGGAGGGGAGGGGGGGGCAGGAGAGGGGGGGGGGGACAGGAGAAGGGGGGGGGGCAGGAGAGGGGGGGGGACAGGAGAGAAGGGGGGGCAGGAGGGGGAGGGGGGGGTGGGGGGAGCGGGATCATCACCATCTCCATCACCATCACCATCACCATCACCATCGTCACATCACCATCATCAACATCATCAACATCACCGCCACATCATCATCATCATCATCATCATCATCATCATCATCATCATCATCATCATCATCATCATCATCATCATCATCATCATCATCATCATCATCATCATCATCATCATCATCATCATCATCATCATCATCATCATCATCATCATCATCATCATCATCATCATCATCATCATCATCATCATCATCATCATCATCATCATCATCATCATCATCATCATCATCATCATCATCATCATCATCATCATCATCATCATCATCATCAACATCAACATCATCATCATAATCATCGGGAGCGCCCCGGATCGGCGGCACTGGCCGCAGGCCACTACAATATCAGGCGGGAGGCCAGGGGCACAGTTTGAGCAGGAAGACTTCCCCGGCAACAACACACAGCGAGAACTGGGAGGGGCACCTCAATCAAAAAGCTACGCGAATGCGTGAGTTCTGCAAAATTCGCCCGGAAATCTCGGACGAAAGTGCGATCCCTGAGAAAAGTTTGAGGAAGTCCCAGGCGAGAGCGCGATTCCTGATTGGCGAGGGCCTGGGGCTTGGATAAGTTGTAAGGAAGTCCCTAGCGAGAGCGCGGTCCATCAGTAAATTGCAAGGAAGTATCGGGTGGGAGCCGTTGTTGTTGTTGCTGTAAGCTGGGGGCCGGGGGCACAGTTTGAGCAGGAAGACTTTCCCTTATAAAAACAGGGTGCGAACCCCGGGAGGGACACTTCGATTGAAACACACATATGTTACCGGAGGGGGGATCAACCATATTTACTCTTCAGCATTGAGAGCTCATCAACAACAACCACCACCACAACAACAACGACAACAACAGCAACAACACAACAATCATTTTAAGATGGTTCGCTCTTATCTGCTCGAGTATCATTATTCAGCGCGCATTTCCCGAACCCTCGATACCAGCCCTCTTCGTCTTCGGTCACACAACTTTTGGTTGGTATCTATTTATTCGTGAGTTCTGCGTGATTAGCCAGGAAGTTTCCAGCGAAGGCGACTCCTAAGTAAATTTGAGGAAGTCCCCAGCGAACGCGCGATTCCTGAATGGCAAGAGCGCGGCGCATAAGTAAATTGAGGAGAAATCTCAGGCAGGAGCGCGATTCTTGAGCAGATTGCGAGGAAGTCTCAAGCGGGAGCGGGGGACCGGAGTAGATTCCGAGGAAGTATCAGACGGGAGCCGCTGTTGTTGCAAACTGTGGGCCAGGGGCACAGCTTGAGGAGGAAGACTTTCCCTGATAAAAAAAAACGGGTGCGACCGCCGGGATGGGCACTTCAATTGAAAAATACCATGTGCACTGGAGGGGGGGATTAACAATGATTGGTGTTTTTTTTCTGCGATGCCTCTGATTGGCTCACAAAGGCTGAAGTTCCGAGAAAATTGCCATAATTGAGGGCGCCTCACCGCTGCTTGGAAAAAGTGCTGGGGAATCCATCCCTGCTACAGCTACGGCTACGGCCCCGCACTCGCGGCGCCGCGAAGGCACGGCGAAGGGGGCACCGAGGCGCGAGGCTGAGGCACACGCATGTATTTTTTTACTGACAGAGACTGACCGCAAGCGAACCAGCCTTCGTTTGAAAAACAGCTAGCCAGCGCAGGGGGCGCATTCGACCCGACCCCACGCACCTAGGGATGGGTCGCCGTCGTCCTCCTCTACGCTGGCAATGGGAAAGCCAAAGAGGCCGTCCCACAAGGCCAGATCGGCCTGGAAAGCGGGCGGCGGAGAGCACTCCTGTCCCGTCCACCCCACCCCCACCCCCCCACTCCCAGTCCCGACAGGAGGAGAAAGAGCAGGCAGAGGCGGCAGTTCGGCCGACTCCAGCAGCCTTCGCTTCCGCAGCAAAATCGGAGGGCCCACAAAATCGCGGGCCCGTAAAGGATGGCAGCCTCGCATGAGGTTGCGCAGCCTGTAGTATCTCGAGTCTCTCACCAGGACGCCCTGCCTACGATTCATCGGTAAGCAATCCTGCGAAAGACCCTGGCTCTTCTTTTCCGAAAATGCCCCGCACAGAGAGCAGAACAGGAAAGGCCCCGCGCGGTGAAGTGCGTGGGAGCTGGACCTGTCGTCACATCGAAGCTGGCGAAGCACCGAGCGTGTCCTCGCTGACCGAAGGCACACCATGCATCGGAACCTGTGCGCAACCACCGTCACTGCAGGGTCGAAACGCGAGTGCGGCTTCGGGGGACCAAGTCCCCCCTCAATCGTGCCTATGGCACGGCCGAGTATTTGCGCTTGGGCGTCACGTGGCGTGATGGTGCCGATCCGAGCGACCAGCCTGGTACAGAACTGGGCTACAAGGCGGATGGCGCTGCGCGACGCGCCATGCGCAGATCGCAGCTGGAGGGAATCACTATGCATGGCGGCACCCCATTTAGCCGACTGATCAGCCTGGGCATTGCCGACACGCTGCCATTCTGAAATCCGTCCCTCTGCTACGGCAGAGGCAGGAGTATGCGCTTTGACGTGAGAAACCTCCACCGACTCACCCCCACGGTCAGACACAAGCCTCCAAACCTCCCTCCAAAGTAAGGCAAGCGGGTCACTCGCAGCGGTGCCCGCTCCAACGCCTTGGCGCCAGACATCCACGAGCGGCTTGCAATCCGTATAAAACTTCATCTGAGCTCCCATATACCTCAGCGCCATCAAGAAACTGAAAAGCTCAGCCGCTGGCACAGATTGAATGAGACAGGGCAGAGGGCCATGCAGGCGAGCAACCACTCGCTTGCTGTCGTCAAGCGAACAGAGTCCCCATCCGCAGCGCCGTAAGCGAGAGAAACTTCCGTGCCTCCCCGACCCATCGCCGAACACGTGCACGTCGAGCAGCAAGTCGGGAGACCGCACCGTCCCACACGACTCGCTCCTCGAGGCAGGGGCTCGGGAAGAGCCAAGCAGGGTCAGGGACAAGAAAGCGCGTGAAAAGCAAGGTATCCACCGCAGCAGCTCGAGCCATGTCTAGCATTTGACCAGCCATGGCACTGCCAGCTCTGTAATCCCGACGGAACTCGGTATGCAGGGGGCAATCGTAGAATCGGTGCCAGGTAGATCCAGCACTCTGACAGGCAAGGCAGCTCGGGTTGACGGCTCCACCTGACTCGTACAGTCGCTCCTGCGACCAGAAACCTCCTGCAAACAGGCACCGCAGCAGTCCCTGATGCCTTGGGGTCCAGTCAGGGCCTCGGACAGAATGAGGCTGGAGGAGGGACCTCAGGGGCTCCACGAGAGGAGGATGAGGGCAGGGCGAGACCCACGAGGGATGCTTCGCGAGAACCTGGCGCCACACCCACCGCTCGGTGGCCTCATCAACTAACCTACCTCCATCCTTCGGGGAAATCTGTTCAATTGCAAGAGGACCTCGGTGGGTCTTCCAATGAAAAGGGTCAGATACAGACCAACCCAACCGCAAAATTGTCGCAACTAGCGCAGAAGCAGGTCCGCGAATGTCAGACCAAACTTGAGACACAGGAACTCTAGACAGGCGTGTCCATGCTCCACTCAGAAGTCGCGCCATATCTGCTCTGGGGGCCCATCCGTCCCACAGCGCCTGCAGCCAGAGGAAGATCGGGCTCCTGTTGCACTCGAAGGCGGGGTCGACCTGCGGCCCAGCCAGCATGAGGTCCAATGAGAGCGACCTGCCCGTGTGCCTATAGACCATGCCCGCGCGCGCCAGTTGCCTGGCGCTCAGTAGGTGCGTGTTGCTGATGCCGTGAACTCCCACTGCCCAGAGCATCCCAGGCTTGAGGCCAGTCTGCACCAGCTTGATCGTCTTGCCCCCAGCTTTCGCGAGCCGCTTATACCGAGGGATCCGAGACGCCATCCTGCCCAGCCGCTGTGCACGAACCGAATGAGAAAGCCGATTTCCACCGCCAAAGTCCAGCCCCAGGTTCCGAACCGAGCGTGTGAGGAACCTCGACGAGGACGGGTTGACTTTCCTAAACACCTTCCGTATGCCTTGGCCGATGACCACCTGGTGCTTCTTGGGCAGGGAGAGAGTCAAGCCGATCTGCGTAAGCTCAGCCGCCAATAGGTCCTCGGCCCCCTTGAGTTCCCTGGCGACTTCCCATGCCTCGCCAATACGTTGCAACTGCAGATCATCTACCACGACCGCCACCTCGACATTCACGAAGCGAAGAGAGACGGCATCCACTGGCGACAAGAGCACCAGACGCAGTAGGGAAGTCGCGCAGCTGCAGCCCGCGACAATCGTGCGGTGCGTCACCACCACCTGCGTGGCGATGTTCTGGAAGAGCACCATTCTGTCGAGGCAATATGATGCGAGCAGGAAGCGAAGGGTCTTACCTCGGAACTTGTGCCGACGGGCTGCTGCAGCTAAAACATGGTGGGGCACGTGCTCATATGCTTTGACCAGGTCGAGCAGGGTTGTCCCTGCCGCTCTGCCCTGGTCTCTGGCCAACTCCGCCTTGAAACTCTGCTTCCAAACGCAAATGTCACATGAGGCCCCTGAGTCACCATACCAGAACCCGCGAGGGTTTGCCTTTTCCCAAGGGCCAGCAACTTTCCATCGGGCCCAGCGGGACCACAACCGAAGAGGCGTCGCGAAGATCCCAATAGGACGATCTCCCCCTTCAGGCGGCGGCTTCGGTAGAAGAGCAATAAGCAGCAGAGCCCAGCACCTCGGAATGTGAACCAGGCGCTGCATCTCGGCCCAGATCCGAAGGAAAACCGCGACAGCGCCGTCGTCGAGGAAGGACCAGTGACGGGGATGCAGGCCACAGACTCCGATGGCCGTGTGCGTGCTGTAGGTCCTGGTAAGGGCTAAGAGCTCCTCATGGGTGGGGGCCTCCAGCTCTGGCTCGTCATCGCACCAACCAAAATCAGGCTCTGGGAAAACTTGTCCGACACCCCAATGCTGATGCCACTTTTGAGCCCGAAGATCGGCTTCAGCAGCAATCCCCAGAGGCTCACCAGACGGCCCCGAGAAACAAGAGAGCCCAGATGCAGCCCACTTCGGAACCTCTTTGGTGAACCGGTGGCCCAGTCGAGCGCTCCCAGATAACGCATCTTGAACCCACTCACGCCAGGCTCGGGCCCGCTCCGAGGCCGCATGATGCTCGTGCTGAAGGGCCCACTTTCGGACCTGCCAGATCAACTCCTGGAGCTCCGAGACGTTGGCAGGGTTGACGGCCAGAACCCGAACTCGCCAAGAAGCCCAATGCTTGCAATCGGTGAAGGGGGACAGGTAGTTCACGAGCTTCCGCAAGAGGATCCCCGCTTGTTTGATCCCCCCCAAGGTGGGCGCAGGCCCATGCCAGAGATACACGATGTCCTGGAGTCGCCTTTCCAAGACACGCCACATACGGCCCTCCCCAATAGCCCTGGGGTGAGTGGAGGCAGGGGGGCCGAGCAGAGGGACTTGCACCACCTTGGGGGGGCCTCCTCGGCCTCGGTATCGTGGATCCCCATCGACATGAAATACGCGAGAAAGCGCCACCTCAGCCCTTTGAACCCACAGAGAAGTGACAGCATCCAAACGGTCCTTGGTACAATCCCCCTGGGAGAGCTGATCACGCAAGTCGTCCCACTCCAGGGGGCGAGGGTCGCATCCAACAGGGCGGTGGAGAGGGAACGCCGACGGCTTCTTGAGCCTGGGAATTGTCACCTGCCGCGGGTGGCCAGACATGCTCAACACCACAGGGCGGTGCGGTCTGGTACTGGTAGACCATGTCGCAACTGAGCAGCTCACCACAAACTGCTTGAGCGAGGAGGAGAGGACAAAGTAATCGATGGACGACCGAGACGTACCCAACTGACAGGTCCAATTCGAGACGTCAGAGACCACCTCAGCCTGAAGATCCCCAATCCAACCAGACTCGACCAGTTGCTCCGCTGAAAACTGAAAATCTCCACCCAGAATAAACGGCATGCCATACGCCCTCAGTGTGAACTGCTGCATGAAAGGAAGAGGAGGAGGAAGAAGAGGAGGAGGAGGTGGAAGAGGAGGCAGGGGGAGGCGGAGGAGAAAGAGGGGAAAGATGCGCGGTGAGCATCCACGCGGCCTGCCGGAACGCCATGCTCTTCTTTTCGGGCAGGCTGGCATAACGACCGCCGCAGAACTGAGGGAACGAACGGAAGAGCCGCAACAAGAGCTCAGAAAAGCTGCGGTCACGGCACCCCGTTCCGCACCATGGCTTACACAAGCCTGTGGGACGGATCACTGAACAAGTCGAGTGACGTTACTGAAACTGTCCTGGGGCTGTCCCATGAGTGCTCCATGACGTTCTCATCACATTTCCAGGAATTCACGTTTGCCAAGCAACTGATGATGGATGCTGCTTGCTCGATTGACGCGATGTCGCATAGCCTGGGCGAACAAAACAGAATTGCACAGCGGCGTCACCAAAACTTTGCCGAACTCTTGGCATAAAAAGAGGGCGCCACACGACTCTTTGCCGCGGGACCCCCCGATCAACATACGCTGTTCTGTTGTGGATGCCATGACAATGGACACTCAAACAGTCCGATTCGCTAGCGCAGGAGCAACAGGGCCACACGCAGCCGGCAAATGTTGCAAGAGTGGGACCTGCCTTGAAAAAGAAGAAGAACATCGCCACACGGCGCACTAGCAGGGTGAAATCAGCAGGGCCACTCTGCAAGTGCGGAGTGCTAGTAGGAAGCAAGGCCAAGGACGAGCGTCTCGCTGAAAGACGAAGCTTTTGAGCCTCGAGTCACGATGGCATCGAGCTCCGTTCCGCAAGAGATGGCCTCGATCAGGGCTACCACCTCCGCTGAACTAGTGTCATCGGCTGCCACTAAATCGAATCACACGAATTGCCTGTACTGGCATTGTTGCACAACTCTACGACGCCGCCACAAAAGAAACACTCCCTCACCACGTCGAGGTACGACGCGCTGCGACTGGCGGCCGGGTCCTCTCGCCCTAGAGCCCCGCACTCCTTGCACTGGCCGCTCACTCCCCTGTCGCGCATGTCCAGACATGCTCGGCCTTCCAGCTCATCGCACACGACCTTGAGCTGCCGAGCGCCTGCGTGAAAGAAGCAGCATGCCCCTGGCGGCATCTCAATGTTGCAGTGCATGATGACGTCGATCAGCATGAGCAGCTGGGTCTTGCGCGGAGTGCGCTGAAATGCTGGCAGCGCCAACGGCTGCGAGGAATCGGCTTCTGGGGATTGCGTGGTCCCTGTGCCCCCGTTGTTGACCCCGTCTTCTGGCACCGGCGAGAGGTGCCTAGAACGTTGAAACGACGACTCCTCTGCAAAGTCGGCGGCGGCGGAAGGTGGCATTGGAACGCTGCACGCGGACGCCGCGGCCGCGGCCACCTTGTGCGTGGGAGTGCTGATGATGCCGCGCATGCGCTGCAGCATCGCGGCGGAGTCTGCCAGGTCAACGGCGGGAGCGGCGCGGTCGCCGTCGCCGAGGCGGGCGCTGCCCTCCCCACCGTGCAGGACGGCCAGGCGCGCGTGCACCTGCGTCATGCGCGGCCTGACACTGGGGTCCACCTGGGTGCACTCCTCGACAAGTGGCCGGTAAGCTGCAGCGTCCCGGCCGGCGTGCCCCCACTGCAGCTCTGGCAGCTCGGCGCTCTTGAGGAACTGCCGCAGCTTGCTGCGGGACACGTTCTCGATCGGGAACCTGCCGGTGAGCACGAAGAACACCAGCCTGCCAAACGAGAAGACGTCTGCGGAGCTGTTGGGGGCCCTGACGCGGTTCCCGACGAGCTCTGGGGCAACCCACCGCAGCGTGCCGCCCAGAACCCTGGCGTGCCGGGTGCACACGCGCGCGAGCCCGAAGTCCAGGAGCTTGGCGCGGTGGCTGCACGGGGCTCTCGAGGGCTCGACCAGGACGTTGGTGTCCTTCAGATCCCCGTGGACGATGCGTGGCGTGCGGGTGTGCAGGTACCGCAGGGCGCAGCTCATGTCGAGAAGAACCTGCGATCGGGCAGCATCGCTCGGACCTCTCTGGTCCATAGGCGATGCGCGCCCAGAGTCTGGAGACGAGCCCGACCAGATGAAGTGCCTCAGCTGCACGCCGTCGACCAACTCGAGCACCAGAGCGAGATCCCCGTGGTTCGTGTCCAGGCAGGCGCCGTACAGGAACACGATGTTGGGGTGCCGCAGGCGCCGCAGTATGCGGAGCTCGTTGCAGAGCTGCAGGAGCTGGGCGGGGCTGTTCAGCCCGCTCCGCGTCTTGCGCATCTTCACCGCCACCGGGGTGCCCTGGTAGCAGCCGGAGAAGACGACGCCGAAGGATCCCGCGCCGAGCACCCTCGCCGCCTCGATCTCGAGCTCGCCCGCCGCCACGAGCCACTGCTCCCTCGCGCCGATCTGGGCGATATGCTGGAGGTCCCCTGGCTCCATGCTGACGGCGGAGTTGAAGGCGTGGCCCGAATCGGTGGTCGACGGCACGACGGACTCCCCTCCGCAGGAGGATGCCGACTCGGGCTGGGCGGCCCCGATCACCCGGGCAACCTGCGAGAGCTCGAACTCGCTCTGGAAGCGGAGGCTCTTCTCGGCGAGGAAGCTGGAGAACAAGAGCCGCTCGTGCTGCTCCAAGGTTCGCTTCCCGACACTGGCAACGTAGACCAGAGCCGCAAGGAAGACAAGATTGACGAATGGTAGATCTTCTGGGCTGAACAGTAGTCCTAGCGACGCGTAGCGGAGCACACCCACCACCTGCACTGGGACGAGGACAAACCACCGTAGCGGAAGCATCATGTGTGCAGCGGTGATGATCCCGTCTACAAACAGTAAAGAGGACGAGTCGGTGAAGTGACGATCAGGCCACAGCGCGTAGCAATCATACCCCTGGACCTTAGCCAAGTAGTACGGATCAATGAACGCGTTCACAAGCAGCGCCTCCACTAGAAGCGCCACAACAAGAAACTCCCGCTCCACAAAACCTATGCGTCCGTTGATGTGTCGTGTTTGAAAGCAGCAGGCGACCACAAAATACTGTACTGCACAACCTATGAGGATGTACATGGCCTCCTTCTCCACCTGCGCGGCCGCAGGGGTTGGACAAGACTCATAGAGATTACAATTGAAACCAAGAGCTGTGCAGGCCAGAACCACGCCAATCATACTGAGGCAGGCCATGTTGAACGCAAGCTTCTCCGCGTGAGCCTGGATGAAGCCTGTCTCGGTGCCGCCGTCTTCAAATCGCAGCGACAACCAGAGCGTTGCCTTGATATCAGCCGAAGAAGCCATCAAGGTAAGAGGGGGGAGGGGCCTGCGCCGATGCGGCGCGTGGACCCCGGGCAGGGGGTTGGCAGGCAGGGCGCCCTCTGGAACGCGAGCGGACCCCGAGTGGCTTGAGCCAAAATGGTTACGGAGGATTAACAATGATTAGTCTTCAGAAATAAAAAATCAACAACAACCATAACAACAACAACAACAACAACAACAACAACAACAACAACAACAACAACAACAACAACAACAACAACAATCCTGCTATGACTGTTCGCTCTTGTCTGCTCGCGGGCCACGCAACACGTATTTCCCAAACCCGCGATACCCGCCCTCTTCGTCTTCGATCGTGCCCCCTTGGGGGCATCGATCTTTCTTACCTGTAACGCGTATTTCGTGCAGCACCTAAGGCAGGCGAAGAGAGGACGGATGGAAGGAAGGGACAAGGGGGAGAGAGGAGGATGGAACACGAGACAGAATGGCAGGAGGGGGCTTAGGAACAAAAAGCACGCGGCAGAACCAGACGGGCAGGTCGGGCGGGCAGACCCTAGAGGGCGGGCCAGGAAGGCGAGCCCAAGCGGTCAGGTCTTGCTGAAGCGAGATTCATGCATGAATCGCGAAGAAGTCTCGAGCGATCGCGCGATCCCCAAATGAACCGTGAGGAAATACACAGCGCGAGCGTGATTCCCGAGTGTCGAGGGCGCGGCGTGAATAAATTGCGAGGACGTCCCACGCGAGAGCGCGATGCCTGCATAAACTGTGAGAACATCCCGCACGAGAGCGGCATTTGGGAATACATTGTGCGGAAATGTCAAGCGGAAGCTGGTGTTATTGTAGGCCCGGGGCAAGGGGCCCAGTTTGTTGGCACCTCGCTCTCTCTCTCTCTCTCTTTCTCTCTCTCTCTCTCTCTCTCTCTCTCTCTCTCTCTCTCTCTCTCTCTCTCTCTCTCTCTCTATATATATATATATAAAAAAAGCTGGGTGCGAGCACTGGGAAAAGCATTTGAATCTAAAAAATACAATGGTTACCGGGGGGGTGAACAAACATTCTTCTTTGGAACCGTAAAATTAACAACCTCCACAACAACAATAAGAATAACCACAACAACAACAAAAACAACCACAATAATAACAACAACAACAACAACAACAACAATTACTAGCACGTGGGGACACTCCGTTCTCACCAGTGCCAGGGTTTTCATAGGAGGCGGGCAATACCCCCACTTTGTGGGGGGGCCGGTTCAAGCTCTACCAAATTTCCAAACGACTCTTCGCCACCACCCACACCCAGCTTCCCGCCCTATGACGTTCGGACACTTCACTTCGTGGCATGCGGACGACCGTGGCTACTATTCAGGGCCCCGCGGCCGACGACGACGGCGTGCGCGCGCGAAGAAAAAACGAATGTGTCCCGCATGGTATTATTTGACAGGGATGATGGCCCTGGCAGGTGCGCAACCGTTGTTGCAGAAGTTCGAAAAAGTTGCTCGCAAAAGCCCGTTTGACAGAAATGTTTAAAAAGTGTTGGGTTTCCTACGAATCCGCAAGAGCGCGCGGGATGAAATGTTGACAATTTTTTTTGAAAAACCATTGGTTTTTTGATGTTTTTATGTTAAAATCGCTACGAAAACTAAGGTTTTGGAAGGATTTCGTCTTGCGCGCGCGAATGTCCACTTTACCTTATTTTTTGCAAGGGATTCTTGAAGTTTGGATATGTTAGAACAAGAAATGTCAACTTTAGCTTATTTTTTGCAAGGGAAAACCGATCGTAACAACACAACCGGATCCGGACCAACCCGTTTTGCCTGAGACTTCCTCACGAAAATGATGAAAATGAGGCTGCGGCCTAGGCGCGGCGGGGGGGTCGTGCACCAGGGGCCCCAACAATAATTATTCTTTAGAAGAAATAATGTTCAACAACAACAACAACAACAACAACAACAGCAGCAACAACAACAACAATTATTTTAAGACCGTTCACCCTTATATGCTCGAGTGTCCAATAACGCGTATTCCCCAAACCCTCGATACCCGCCCTCTTCGTCTTCGATCGAACCCCACTTGGGGGATATAGCTTTCTTCCCTGCAGGCCGGGCCCCGGCAAGCGGCGGGGCGGCCGCGGACCGTCGGCCTGGCCAGCGCAGCACTGATCGGCGGGGCGGCCGCGGACCGTCGACCCGACCCCAAGAGCGACGGACAGGGGACCGACCACGACGACGACGACGACGACGACGACGACGACGACGACGACGACGACGACGTCGAAGACGACGGCGACGACGACGACGACGACGACGGCGACGACGAGCGAAAGCGAGAGCGAGAGAGAACGACAGCAGGGCAACGAAGGGCACGAAGTAGGCCACGAAGGGCGACAGCGGGGACACGAAGGGAATGCGTATGGGGCCACGAAGAGCGGGGGCCACGAAGTGCAGATAATGAAAGGGCCACAAAAGGCAACTATGGGACCAATGAGGGTAGCAACTGGGCCACGTAGGACAGTGAGGGGGCCACAAACGGCGACAGCGGGGCCACGAAGGTCACGCACATGGGGCCACAACGGGCGCGACTCCTGGGTGCCTGGGTGTCGGGAGCGCGGCGCTTAGGCAAATTGCAAGAAATTCCAACGCAAGGCCATTCTTCAGTAAGTCGCAAGCCAATCTCCAGCGAGAGCGCGACTCCAGAGCGCAAGGAGAGCGATTCCTGAATAAATTGTAAGGAAGTCCAAAGCGAGAGCGAGATTCCTGAATAAAATGCGAGAAAGTCTCGGGCGGGAGCGGGGGTCCTGGCTAAATTGTAAAGAATTCTCATGCGGGAGCCGTTGTTGTTGTAACCCGGGGGCCAGGGGCCCAGTTTGAGCAGGAACATTTTCCCTGTCAAAAAAACAGTGCGCGAGCGTCGAGGGGCACTTTTTGATTGAGAAAAACCAGTATGCACCGGTGGGGGGGATCAGCAATAATTATTCTTCAGAAATGAGAATTCAACACCAACAGCAACAACAACAACAACAATCACTTTACCCGAACGCTCAGTGTTCTCACCAGTGCCAGGGTTTTCATGCGACGCCAGCCAATACCCCCACTTTGTGGGGGGGCAGTGCAAGCTCTACCAAATATCCACACGACTCTTCGCCACCACCCACACCCAGCTTCCCGCCCTATGACGTTCGGACACTTCACTTCGTGGCCTGCGGACGACCGTGGCTACTACACTGGCGTGGAGTACACACCCACAGAAGTTGTTAAGCCTACGTTCGTACACCCACAGAAGTTGTTAAGCCTTGTTAACCCACAGAAGTTGTTAAGCCTTCCACAGAACATCTGTTGCATATGATGCATACGGTACATGACACACATGATACACATGATACGTACTCACAAGATAGTTGATCACATCTTTAGGGCAAATTCCTGAGGTTGTCTCGATGGTTGTCCCGATGGTTGTCCTGATGGTTGTGGTTGTCCCGATCGTTGTCCCGATGATTGTCCCGATGGTCGTCCTGATGGTTGTGCTTGTCCCGATCGTCGTCCCGATGACTGTCCCGATGATTGTCCCGATGGTTGTCCCGATGGTTGTTCCGATGGTTGCCCCGACGGTTGCCCCGATGGCTGTGAGCGATGCCGGATCCTCACGCCCCCCGCCGGAGGAGGAGGAGGAGGAGGAGCAGGACAAGGAGGAAAGGAGAGAAGAGAGAGGAGGGGCGGGAACGGCGCTTGCACGCCCACCCACCGTCTTTTCCCCGCCGCGGCTCTAAAGAGACGAGTTCGTGTGCTCGTCATCTTCTGGCATACGCCCGTCCCTGATGGCACGGATGGGGCGCAATGCTGCCAGCTGGGCTCCTGGCAGAAATACATCAGGGGCCAAGTGTCCAAGCATGGTGCCGATACGCCTCCTCACGGATACATCGCCCGTGCGTGCGAGGGGCGCCAATACCGCCAGGACGCCCTGGACATGCGCCGGCATACGCAGATCCACCTGGTAATCCATGACATTGCCATACTGGGACTGCCCGCAAGAACGCCATACTGGCATGTGCCACCAATGGTCCTGCTTCGGGAAATAGGTGATACCATCGTTGACGTCGTGGGAGGCATTCCACAGAGCCATAGATTCTCGGCGGCCGAGGGCGCAACCTATGGCGCAACCGCAAGGGATTGTGGCCCCTGGCAGGCGCGCGAACCCCGTTGCAAGAGCGTGCGAAAGTAGCTCGCGCGAGCTCATGTAACATAAATGTTGGAAAACCATTGGTTGTTTTAGGATTCGGACAGCGCGCGCGGGTAGAAATTTTGAAAAGTCGTGCAGGTGTTTTTCGAGGACCTACGGTGCGATTCGTGTGATTTTATGATGCGCGGTGCTAAAATTCTTAAGAAGCCCAATGGTTTTTGGAGATTTCGGCGTGCGCGCGCGAAGAAAAAACGAATGTGTCCCGCATGGTATTATTTGACAGGGATGATGGCCCTGGCAGGTGCGCAACCGTTGTCGCAGAAGTTCGAAAAAGTTGCTCGCAAAAGCCCGTTTGACAGAAATGTTTAAAAAGTGTTGGGTTTCCTACGAATCCGCAAGAGCGCGCGGGATGAGATTTTGACAATTTTTTTGAAAACCATTGGTTTTTTGATGTTTTTATGTTAAAATCGCTGCGAACACTAAGGTTTTGGAAGGATTTCGTCTTGCGCGCGCGAATGTCCACTTTACCTTATTTTTTGCAAGGGATTCTTGAAATTTGATTATATTAGAACAAGAAATGTCATTTTCTATTGTTTTTTGCAAGGGAAAGCGGATTACAACAAAACAACCGGATCCTGTACACACCCTCTTTTCTGAGGCTTCCTCACGAAAATGATGAAAATGTAGCTGCGGCCTAGGCGGCGCAGGGGGGGCGCGCACCAGGGGGCCCAACAATAATTATTCTTTAGAATAAATAATGTTCAACAACAACAGCAGCAACAGAAACAGCAACAGCAACAACAACCACAACGACAGCAGCAGCAGCAACAACAACAACAACAACAAACAACAAACAACAAACAACAAACAACAAACAACATACAACAAACACAACAACTGCAGCAACAACAACACCAACAACAACAACAGCAACAAATACAAAAACAACAACAACAACCACAACAACAACAACAACAACAACAACAGCAACAACAACAACAGCAACAGCAACAAAAACAACAACAACAACCACAACAACAACATAAACATCAACAACAACAATAACAACCACAACCACAACAACCACAATAACAACAATAAAATTAAGACGTGCCGTTCTTACCTGCTCGCAAGCCATTCAACACGTGTATCGAAAACCCTAGGTACCCGCCTTGTCCGTCTTCGATCGTACCCCCCCTTGGGCTGTCGTGTCCCTACCTGCCGCGTGTGGTTTGCGCAGCCCCTAAAGCAGGGGAAGAGAGGAGCCAAAACGACAGCGGGATACCTAATTGTTGGAGGCGCGACGCCGAAATCAATTGCGAGGAAATCCCAAGCGAAAGCGCAATTCCCGCATGCATTGCGAAGAAGTCCCGCGCGAGAGCGATTGTTTGAAATACTTGTGAGGAAATATCAGGCAGGAGCCGTCGTTGTTGTAACTCTGGGGCCAGGGGCCCGTTTTGGTGACACCTCCCTGCCCCTTTTTCAACCCAAGTGCGAACACCTGCAAAAGGACCTAACATAAAAATTAGCCTGACGAAGGACCCAACCATACGCAGGTGTGAGTACCGCAATTGTGATTCATTTTTTCGGCGGTGATCCCGATGAAGCAACGAATCGTGCTACTGGTGTGCCGACATGAGTGGCGCGGTAAGCAACGCGAACGAGAACGATTGAACTGAGTACGTAGGGAGACGGAGCGCGGTTGAATCCGAGCGCGAGTGCGTCTGACTGTGAATGAATCTGCGTGCGAGCGAATTCTACGTGCATGAATGCGAGTATGACAAACCATGGTGTAATTGTATATGAATGTCAATAGTTTGAAATAACCGCCTCTGGGTACTCGGGACGCTGGGCGTGGCCGCCGCAAGGAGCTTCCCTGGGACTCCCCGACGGCATCGCCCGCGCGCCGCGACGCCAATGTCGGCGCGCCCCCCCGCGAGGATCGCGCCCGCTTCCCCCCTTCTTTTACTCCATCTTTGCCCGCGCACTCAAAAGTTCAAGGCTGCGGGCGCAGCGCGGCGCGGAGTCCCCGCGACGCGCGCAGGTCGCCCCGGAGGGGTCCCAGCGACGCGCGCGGGTCGTCCGCTGCGCGGAGCAAAGAGAGCTAGCTGGCTGGCTGATAGCGGGCAAGGCTCTTGCCGCTGGGCAGAGCGACGACGGGCGAGCAAGGCGTGGAACTCCGACGGCCTCCGACTGAGGTGTATTGGGTGGGGGAGACGCATGCGGACTGAGCCACGGGGACCTTCGGTGGCGCTCCCTATGAGGCCACGACACGCTGTACTGGGTGGGGGAACCGCATGCGGACTGCGCCACGGGGACCTTCGGTGGAGCTCCTTATGGGGCCACGACACGCTGTACTGTGTGAGGGAGACGCATGCGGACTGCGCCACGGGGACCTTCGGTTGGGCTCCATATGGGGCCACGAAACGCTGTACTGGGTGAGGGAGACGCATGCGGACTGAGCCACGGGGACCTTCAGCGGAGCCCCCCTGGGGCCACGAAGCGCTGTACTTAGTGGGGGAGACGCATGCGGACTGCGCCACGGGGACCTTCGGTGGCGCTCCCTCTGGGGCCACGACACGCTGTACTGGGTGAGGGAGACGCATGCGGACTGCGCCACGGGGACCTTCGGTGGAGCCCCCATGGGGCCACGAAACGCACGCATGCGGACTGCGCCACGGGGACCTTCGGTGTAGCTCCATATGGGGCCACGACACGCTGTACTGGGTGAGGGAGACGCATGCGGACTGAGCCACGGGGACCTTCGGTGGAGCCCCGATGGGGCCACGAAACGCTGCACTGGGTCGGGGAGCCGCATGCGGACTGCGCCACGGGGACCTTCGGTGGCGCTCCCTATGGGGCCACGACACGCTGTACCGGGTAGGGGAACCGCATGCGGACTGCGCCACGGGAACATCCGGTGGAGCCCCTATGGGGCCACGAAACGCTGTACTGGGTGAGGGAGACGCATGCGGACTGCGCCACGGGGGCCTTCGGTGGAGCCCCCTCATGGTGCCACGAAACGCTGTACTGGGTGAGGGAGACGCATGCGGACTGCGCCACGGGGACTTTCGGCGGAACCTTTATGGGGCCACGAAACGCTGTAGTGGGTGAGGGAGACGCATACAGACTGCGCCACGGGGACCTTCGGTGGCGCTCCCTCTGGGGCCACGACACGCTGTACTGGGCGAGGGAGACGCATGCGGACTGCGCCACGGGGACCTTCGGTGGAGCCCCCATGGGGCCACGAAACGCACGCATGCGGACTGCGCCACGGGGACCTTCGGTGGAGCTCCATATGGGGCCACGACACGCTGTACTGGGTGAGGGAAACGCATGCGGACTGCGCCACGGGGACCTTCGGTGGAGCCCCGATGGGGCCACGAAACGCTGCGAACCGCATGCGGACTGCGCCACGAGGACATTCGGTGGAGCCCCTATGGGGCCACGAAGCGCTGTACTGGGTGAGGGAGACGCATGCGGACTGCGCCACGGGGGCCTTCGGTGGAGCCCCCTTATGGGGCCACGAAACGCTGTACTGGGTGAGGGAGACGCATGCGGATTGCGCCACGGGGACCTTCGGCGGAACCTTTATGGGGCCACGACACGCTGTACTGGGTGGGGAAGACGCATGCGGACTGCGCCACGGGGACCTTCGGTGGCGCTCACTATGGGGCCACGACACGCTGTACTGGGTGGGGGAGGCGCATGCGGACTGCGCCACGGGGACCTTCGGTGGCGCTCCCTATGGAGCCACGAAACGCTGTACTGGGTGAGGGAGACGCATGCGGACTGCGCCACGGGGACCTTCGGTGGAGCCCCCATGGGGCCACGAAACGCTCCACTGGGTGGGGGAGACGCATGCGGACTGCACCACGAGGACCTTCGGTGGAGCTCCCTATGGGGCCACGAAACGCTGTACTGGGTGGGGGAGACGCATGCGGACTGCGCCACGGGGACCTTCGGTGGCGCTCCCTATGGAGCCACGACACGCTGTACTGGGTGAGGGAGACGCATGCGGACTGCGCCACGGGGGCCTTCGGTGGAGCCCCCTATGGGGCCACGACACGCTGTACTGGGTGAGGGAGGACGCATGCGGACTGCGCCACTGGGACCTTCAGCGGAGCTCCTATGGCGCCACGAAACGTGTGAGGGGTGTGCCGAAATGATGATGAGGATGATGATGATGATGACGACGACGATGATGATGATCATGATGATGATGATGATGATGACGGCGATGATGACGATGATGATGAGGAGGAGGAGGAGGAGGGAGAAGGAGGAGAAGGATGAGGAAACGCCGGGACCGTCTCATCAAAACGAGGACCCAACAACACAGGTTGGTTGGGAAATACGATGGTTACCGGGCGGGAGGGACCGCCAAGAATTATTATTTAATTATCCCAGTGCGACCCTACCTAGGAGTTGAAGTCCCTAGGAAGGCAGGATTAGTAGTAACAGGAAAGCTAAGCTAAAGCTAGGCTAAAGCCAAGCTAAAGCTAAGCTAAAGCTAAGCTAAAGCTAAGCTAAAGCTAAGCTGAAGCTAAGCTAAAGCTAAGCTAAGGCTAAGCTAAGGCTAAGCTAATAAAGCTAAGCTGAAGCTAAGCTGAAGCTAAGCTAAAGCTAAGCTAAAGCTAAGCTAAAGCTAAGCTAAAGCTAAAGCTAAAGCTAAGATAAAGCTAAGCTAAAGTTAAGCGAGAGCTAAGCTAAAAGTTAGCTAAAGCTAAGCTGAAGCAAAGCGAAAGCTAAGCTAAAGCTAAGCTAAGGCTAAGCTAAAGCTAAGCTGAAGCTAAGCTAAAGCTACGATAAAGCTAAAGCTAAGCTAAGATAAAGCTAAAGCTGAGCTAAAGCTAAGCTAAAGTTAAGCTAAAGCTAAAGCTAAAGCTAAGCTACAGCTAAGCTAAAGCTAAGCTAAAGCTAAGCTAAATCTAAGCTAAAGCTAAGCTAACACTAAGCTAAAGCTAAGCTAACACTAAGCTGATCGATAAGCTAAGCTTAAGCTAAAGCTAAGCTACAGTTAAGCTAAAGCTAAGCTGAAGCTAAGCTGAAGCTAAGCTAAAGCTAAACTAAAGATAAGCTAAAGCTAAGCTACTGCTAAGCTAAAGCTAAGCGAAAGCTAAGCGAAAGCTAAGCTAAAGCTAAGCTAAAGCTAAAGCTAAAGCTAAAGCTAAAGCTAAAGCTGAAGCTAAGCTGAAGCTAAGCTAAAGCTAAGCTAAAGCTCAGCTAAAGCTAAGCTAAAGCTAAAGCTAAAGCTAAGATAAAGCTAAGCTAAAGTTAAGCGAGAGCTAAGCTAAAAGTTAGCTAAAGCTAAGCTGAAGCAAAGCGAAAGCTAAGCTAAAGCTAAGCTAAGGCTAAGCTAAAGCTAAGCTGAAGCTAAGCTAAAGCTACGATAAAGCTAAAGCTAAGCTAAGATAAAGCTAAAGCTGAGCTAAAGCTAAGCTAAAGTTAAGCTAAAGCTAAAGCTAAAGCTAAGCTACAGCTAAGCTAAAGCTAAGCTAAAGCTAAGCTAAATCTAAGCTAAAGCTTAGCTAACACTAAGCTAAAGCTAAGCTAACACGAAGCTGATCGATAAGCTAAGCTTAAGCTAAAGCTAAGCTACAGTTAAGCTAAAGCTAAGCTGAAGCTAAGCTGAAGCTAAGCTAAAGCTAAACTAAAGATAAGCTAAAGCTAAGCTACTGCTAAGCTAAAGCTAAGCGAAAGCTAAGCGAAAGCTAAGCTAAAGCTAAGCTAAAGCTAAAGCTAAAGCTAAAGCTAAAGCTAAAGCTAAAGCTAAAGCTAAGCTGAAGCTCAGCTAAAGCTAAGCTAAAGCTAAGCTAAAGCTAAGCTAAAGCTAAGCTAAAGCTACGCTGAAGCTAAGCTACAGCTAAGATAAAGCTAAAGCTAAGCTGAAGCTAAGCTAACACTAAGCTAAAGCTAAGCTAAAGCTAAGCTAAAGCTAAGCTAAAGCTAAGCTGCAGCTAAGCTAAAGCTAAGCTAAGGCTAAGCTAAAGCTAAGCTAAAGCTGAGCTACAGCTAAGCTAAGGCTAAGCTAAAGCTAAGCTAACACTAAGCTAAAGCTAAGCTAACACTAAGCTGAAGCTAAGCTGAAGCTAAGCTGAAGCTAAGCTAGCACTAAGCTGAAGCTAAACTGAAGCTAAGCTAAAGCTTAGCTAAAGCTAAGCTGAAGCTAAGCTAAACACTAAGCTAAAGCTAAGCTAAAGCTACAGCTAAAGCTTAAGCTAAGCTAAAGCTAAAGCTAAGGCTAAAGCCCCCAGGGGACTAGGGGAACCGCGGGGCGGGGACTGGTGGAACCGCCCGGGGCGATTAGCATTGCCCGGCCCCTTTAGCTAACAGAGTAAGAACCCTTCTAGGCGGAGCCTAGGTCGGGAATAATTGGAATTCAAGAACAAAAACAACAGCATCAGCAGCAACAACAGCAACAGCAACAACAACAACACAGACAACAATAGCAACATCAACAACACCAACAACAACCACAACAACCACAACAACACCAACAACAACAACAACAATAACAACCACAACCACAACCACAACAACAATAATAACACCAACAACCACAACAACATAATAATTTAATACTGCTGGTTCTTACCTGCTCGTACGCCATTCAACACGTGTATCCAAAACCTTTGGCACCCGCCCTAGTCGTCTTCGCTCATGCCCCCCATTGGGGGGGCATCTTCCCTACATGCCGCGCGCAGTTGGCGCAGCCCCTCAAACAGAGGAAGAGAGGACGGATGGAAGGGGGGGGGAGAAGGATGGAGCACGAGAGAGATTAGCTGGAAGGGGGGCCAGGACCAGAAAACACGCGGCAGAACCAGACGGGCAGATCGGGCGGGTAGACCCTGATGGGCGGGGCAAAAAGGCGAGCCCAGGCGGCCAGGTCGAGCAGGCGGATTGCCGAAGCGTGAGCATGATTCGCGAGGAAATCGAGCACCAGGAGGAGCACACGAATTGAAAAATACAATGGTCACGGGAGGGGGGTGATCAACAAGAACTATTCCTAAGAAATGAAAAGTCAGCAGCAGCAACAACAACAAAAACAACAACCATATTAGCAGCAACAACAACAACAACACCAGCTGCAGCAGCAGCAACAGCATTAGCATCAGCAACAGGAACAGCATCAGCAACAGCAACAGCAGAAGCAACAACAACAAAATGATTGAAACCTTGTGAAAAGAAAAACTTTGACATACAGACAAAATGAAGTAAACACATCTAATGCATTAAAAAGGTGGGGTCGGGAGATCTTCGGGACAGCTTCAGGAGAGGAGGGAGAGTGGAACTCGTACTGTTAAATTGTAGAGCAGGAATCTGTCAGTGCAGTTCTTTTTGCTCGGACCGCGCGGCGGTCAAACTGCGGGCGCAGTCCCAGGGCCCTAGGACTAGGGCCAAAACGGCGGCGGGCAGCGCGCACGCCACAAACATGAAAAGTATGTGCATCATGCTCACAAGGCGGCACGGGCGGCAGAGGGGAAGGGGAGTGCCCACTTCACACTGGGTGAGAACAATGCTGCCCCGATGCCGCCCCCCCCACAAGCGTGAAACGCTGCACGGGGCCACCGCCTATACCGGCCCACGGGCCGAAACACCTCAAGCACAAGTGCGGCCTGAGGCTCAAAATATGAAATATGAATGTCTAGACTCACTGGTCCAGACTGTCGTCTCGATGCGCGCGCGCGCGCGCACATCACCGTAACCATCACCAGGTCCATGCAGCGGCTGCCACAGGACCTCACGGGCTCGCAGGCCCTGGAACGGCGGCCCGACGCTGGGCCTTCCGCTCCTTGGCTCTCTCACGCTGTCCGCGGCGCAGCCGCAGACAGTGTGCCTCCTCATCCTCCTGTTCAGCTGTAGGCACCATGCTGAACAGTCCGTGGCGGAGGAACTGCGATAGCACCTCGTTAGGCTGCACAGCCTTCGTCAGCACGTCCGCCAGCATGTGGCTATTGGGCAGCCACTTGAACTTGATGGCCTCCTGCTCGATCAAATCCTTGGCCACCAACAAGTCGATGAGGGTCTGCCTAGACACCGGCATCGAGCCGATCTTGGACGTGTGATCGTAGAGCGACTTCGCATCCGTCACAAGCGCCCCCGGAACCTTCAGCACCAGCCTCCAGCCCCCTTGCAAGGGCGGCCCCCCGTACAAGACTGCCTCGATCAGCAGCCTGAGGTAGAGCTGCCGATCCAAAGTCACGGACATAGCTGCAGACTCTGCGGCCATCGTAGATCCAACAACTCGTGCGATAGTACTACTCTGGAACTCCACTAGGCAACACACAGCTAACTCCTTCAACACTCGGGTATCCGCAATCATACTCATGAACCCCATCTGGCTCTTACAGCCGGGTTCCTTCGCAAACGAGGCGCCCATGAGCGTGGGCATCTGCAAACGCTCGATGTCCACGCGGCGGGCCCGGAGAGCCGCAAGACCTCTCTTGTCGTAGTCCTGAGGCCGGTCGATGATGTCATTGAGCACTCGCAGGTGCAATAACCTCCGGCCTTTCGGATCCTTCTGTGCGAGCGCCGACGCACTGTACGCGAGCTGTGGCACCGCGCGTGCGACAGGCCAGCGCACCTTCTGGAGCAAGCTCCGGAAGTCGTGGTGCTCTTCGGGAGTCATCTCCCGCTCCTCGTCCTCCCCCTTTGCAAGGGGGTGCTTTGTCAGCTTGCCGATGTACTCGTGCATGCTGATCTCGATGTGATCGGGGTGGCGCCACCGCTCCTCCCCGAGATAGGCGACTGCCTCCTTGTCATTGCCCTCCTTCCAGTGCTCGATGTTGAAACGCCTGTTGATATTCGCCTTCGCCTTCTGGTACTGGGGGTCGCGCGGGCCCCCAAACAGCATGCCGTCGTCGACGTGCAAGGTCAACATAGCAATCAACTTGCCGGTCGCCCGATAAACGCAGACAGCCCGAGCACAGCGCAGCTCCACAAAGCCGACCTCGTCCGTCAGCACCTGGCGGGCTCGGAGATACCACAACCGAGGCGCCTCCGTCAAACCGCACGCCCCCTTCAGCAGACGAAGCAACGCATAAGGCCGCACAGCTGGCCATCCAGCGCCGTCGACGGCCGGAAGTCCGTCCTTAGGAGCCCTCACGTACAGCTCCCGCTCCAGCTTCAGCCCGGACAGGAACGCAGTCGCTACGTCGAAGCACTCGAATGTCCAATCCATCGCCATTGCAATAGACGCACACACCAGCACGGCCAAAGGGGAGGTAGTAGGCGAATCCGTCCTGAATAGACCAAGCTGCGGGTCTAGGTGGCCAGGAATAATCAAACGCGACTTCGCCTCCAACTCCGGCCCTCGCCCCCGGTTCGTGCGAACCGAACGCATGGGCACCGAGATGATATTATCCTTCGGAATGCTCCTCTCCTCCTCCTCGGTGACCAGCTCGACCGTGTCGTTGGCGATCCATTGCCGCCGCTCGGCGGCATCGGCCTCGTCGAACTTAGCCTTCTCGTGCTGGTCGAAGTGACGTGGGTCTAGCTCCTTCGCGTTCTGCTTCATCACAAGTGCAAACACGTCGTGCTCGTACCGCGCCTCCTGCAGCCATGCGCCATACACAGATGACACGTTGATCCACTCCTCGTAAGTCATCGGCTGCCGTACAAGACCCTCCGGAGTGTCCAAGTAGTAACCCCCCTGTGCCTGAGCATCCGGCTTGTCGTGGTAGAAGAGCGTGAGACCAACCCAGCTGTCCTCCATGCGCTCGTTGGCACGGCTCGCGCCGTCGTCCTTGTAAGCACACTGGCCCGTAGCGGAGAGCATCACCGACAGACGATTGCACTCCCGGTGACGGTCGTGATCATAGAGTCGCCGCCGTGGCTCTCGATGCACACGTACTCCTCGCACGACCTTCTGAACGAGCGTGGAGACGCCATCCAAGGCATTCTGGTCGAACCACTCCTGGGGCCCCGAGCGCGCCACAGCATTCATGGCCACCTCGCGGAGGGCCGGCAAGCCACTCGTAGGGGCAGCTTGCAGACGCGATCTCTCAATGCAACTCGGCACGTCATCTACCAGAAACTTCCGCTTCCGCTCGAGCTCGAAATCGTCTCTGGGAATCGGCGGCACCGAAGGGCCGCCGGAGCCCGTTGCTCCCGGAGAAGCTTCCGGGTACGTCCCAGAGGACATCCGGCCTGGAGGGGAACGAGACCGGGCCCTCCTCGGAGGCGGAAGCTGCGGCAACTGCTCCTGCTCAGGTGGCTCCTCCTCCATAGCCTGCGCCTCAATGGCGCCCAGGGCCCTCAGATCCACGCAAGGCTGCCTGGACCCTTCGAGCTCACTATGTCGTTCACGCTCCTTCTTCAGGAACGTCTTCTTCACCCTCTGGACCTTCACCTTGGGCGTGACGTCCACGATGTCGTGATTGGCGCGATCATCTCGCTGCTGCGTCAGCCGCGCGCCCGTCTGGATGGACCCCGCAGCCGCGGCCTCCTGGGAGGAGGCGTGCCGGAGCTGCTCACGAGCGACGAGTAGCACGTGACCACGCCATGATAGGTAATACCGGCTGTTGGATTCCTTCGCAATCACAGTCGCAGGACCCCGCCACCTTGCAGGATCTTGCCGACGACGTCCCTTGAACGGATTCGGTGACCAGAAATGCACCCGCGATCCTGGGCACAGATCGCCGACGACCGTCGGCGCCTGTCGCAGCAGCGCCCTCCGCACCTTGTCCGTCGCGTCGCGCTCCAGCAACATCATCTTGGCTGCGGTGCGGATTTGGGACGAACGCCAAGCTATGCCCATAGCGCCGAAGACCGACATGAGAACCTCGTCGTCGTCCCTGTTGGTCACCTCCGTAAAATTCAAGATCCGCCCGAAGACAGCCTGCTCCGGGGTCAACCCGTTGCGGCTGATCGTCGAATTCTCCGCGTTGACGATGGCAGCCAGGGCCACAGTAGACATCGACTTGCCCTGGACGTGGAACTCGTGCACCACCTTGCCCCAGATAGTGCCGAGCAATCCTCCGTGGCGCTCTGCCAGGCCATGCTGCCATGATGCATGAGCTCCCGTCGTCTTCGTATTAATACCGAACTGCTCCATCAGCGCGTTGAAGTAGCCCTCGAACTCGCCGCCCTGGTCGATCACGATGTTCTCTGGCACGCCGTAATGTTTGAACCACCCATTCATGATCTGGCGCGCTACGTGCTTGGCCGTCCTATTCTTGAGAAGGCATGCGCAGTGCCATCCCGTACCAGCGTCCACCATGCTGAGGACCACCAGCTGCTCCTTGGCCGCGTCCCGTAGGTACTTCACGTCGATCACAACCGTCACATTGAAGCCGAATGGTCGCACGTCCGCCGCCCCTTGCACTGGACGGGGCGGCGCCTCCGACTCAGCACAGGTCGGGCACTGCCAATGCTTCGCGTATGCCAACGCGTTGGGCGTTGCGCCGCCGAGACGCAGCATCTTGATGAACGTCGGTCGGCTGGGGTGTCCAAGACCGCGATGGGCCTTCCGCACGGCACGTCGCGTACTCCGGGGAATCTTCGTCATGATGTCCTGCCGCACCACCTCTGGAAGCTCCATCTCTGACCAGGAGGCTGCAACCTCCTGCTCCTCCGCAGGGTGCTGCATGGACTCCTCCTTCACCGTCTTCTGCAATGCCTCGCGAATCTCGGCTCGAATCTCCTGCGGTGTTTTGCCCCACCCAGGTCTCTCCGAAACGTTTCCGGGAGCCTCTCCAGGGCCATGCTCCGCGGGCTCGGGTCCACAACTCCTGGGCTCCTCCGTGGGTCCGGGAGGTGCGCCGCAGGGAAACTCGAGTTCTCGCACTGCCGGGCCAAGTAATCCGCGGCACCGGTCATCACCGCCTTGGCGAACTCCTCCGCGCAGCTACCGTGCGCAGCAGTGCAAACCTCAGGGTTTGCCAACACCCGCATGGTGTTCTGGAGGCAGATCGCGTCCTCGAATGCTGGGTTCGACTTCGTTGCATTCATGGGTGGCTGGCTCCAGGCTGTCGATTGCGCGTGGTCCATTACCATGGCTGCGCGTCCCCCCTGCAGCTTGCCACTGCATCGCCTCGTCCGTGAACGAGAGCAACACGCGGTACTCAGTCCGCTCTCGGCGTTGCCGGCGCACTCGCATAGGCCTTCGCTGGTCGACACTCTGCAGTCGACTCCATGCCGTACGAGGCGGGGACAAAGCCACGAAGTCTGGGTCAACTGCAACCAGGTACGCCCGTGCCTCGTTCCTGCCCTGGACCGTCAGGAGGTCGAACGCTGGCGCTGTGATGGGCTGGTGGGCGTCCCACCCCATGTTTGCCGCCAGGATCGTGAGTTGGCAAGCCCATGCGAAGATCTCCACGATCCTCCAGGACCCTGGTCGCCGCCGGGTCTCCCGCCGAAGGTAGTACACGTTCCTCCTGGTAGTGCTTGAAGGCGTCCTGCTCCTGCCGATGAGCCCGAAGCTTCCTGTTCGCCATTTCCTCGATCATCAAAACCTCCAGCTCCTTCAGGTTGCTCCGGACGTGCCTGCGAGCACCTTTCGTCATGAAAGCCTCGTTGTCCGCGTTCTCCATGAAAACCTCCTCGTCGCTCGATGCCGTCTCCGCGGACTCCGGGTCGCTGGTGTGATAGTGCGATGTACTCAGCTCTGAATCGCCTGCGTCCTGGCCATCGTTGCTGTCAGAATCATGCGCGTCCTCCTCCTCGGCGGTCTCAGCGACGCTGCGCTCATCCTTCTCCTCGTGGCTCGCAGTTCCGCTGAACATCTCGTCGGCGAGCTCGTCCTGCCCCTCTGACTGTCCGACGGGGAAGGCACTCGCGACCGGTGCCGGGAAATCCAGCAATGACACGCACGGATGCCCGGACGCAGCCGGGACCAACGGCTTGGTCACACCGTTCGCCGTGAAAGTACCACTCCTGAAGCTGATTTCTGCGCCCCACTCTGCCATCTCGTCAGGGCCGATGAGACCTGGCACCTCGGCATCGACCTCGGAGATCACAACCTCGCACTGCGCGCCATTGATGCCAACTGTGTAGCACCACGCACGCTCTGACATGAGCGGCACGCCCGGGCCGAACTTGAAGTACTCGCGCTGGTTGATGCCGTGGTACGGCACGCCCATGGCATCCAAAGTCTTCTGCAGCTCGACGTGCCACAGACGCCCACCGTCCACCGACAGCCCGCTTGCAACCCGTGTCAATCATAACCAGCCCCGCGGGCAAAACAACGAGCATGACGGACTGCTCATCTATCACCTCGCGGGGGCACTCCTCTCGGGCAGTGACCACGCGGGTCGCAGATCCCCCTTTTGCTGCCCAAGGATCCGCCCCCTTTGCTGCCCAGGGATCCGCGCCCTTTGCTGCCCCAGGGTCCGCGCGCTGCAGTGAGTCCTCCTCATCCGCCTTGGGCTTTTCCAGCGTGTAATGGATCACCGACTTCAACGAACACTTCTTGCACTTCGCGAAGATCACGGTGCCGTTTGGCTGCCACTTCAGCTCGTCCGCCGGATGAGAACACGCAGCCTGCTGCTGCATGAGCTCTGGGTCGAACTTCGCCTTCGGACCTGGGACCAGCCTCTCGCCGTCGAACTGCGAGTCGTACATGGCCCGGTGCATCTGCTGCTTCTCCAGGTCGCTCTGCGTGGCGCCGGCACTCATGACGTAGCTCCGTCCAGAGGCAGCGACTACGCGCGGGGCTCCAAATGCGGCTGGAGATGCCGTCGCAGCGGCAGGCGCACCTGAGCTCACGGCTCCTGGAGGCGCTGGAAAATGAGCACGTCGTCGAACCCCCTCCATGTTCTTCCACACGCTTCCGACCCCCTGCTGCTCAGGAGATGTGGGCAGCGCACGCTCTGGCGGAAGTGCCTGCTCACGTCGCCTCTGCAAGCCGTCGTAGACCTCGCCTGGGTTCAACCGGGCATGCATCTCCGACTCCTGCTTCTCTATCAGCGCGGGGCGGTCCAGCAGCTCGGCTTTGTCACGCTGCAAGACCTCCAGTCGTTTCTTCTCCTCGCTCTTCCTCGCGTCCTCGGAGGCCCCTGCCATGACCCAGTCCTCGTCCTTCGGAGCGGCGGCGGCGGCTTCCCAAGTCGGTGCGGCGGACGGTAGTCCTGGCGCAGCTCCGTCTGGGATGTTCCTGGAAGGCTCTCCCGGAACATTTGATCCTTTCGTATTCGATGCCCCCTTCGCCGACGGCGCCGCTGCGGCGCCCACCACGAATACTGGATGGGCCTTCGCAGGGCCACTAGATGGAGAGAAATCCGGCTTCTCGCAGCGGCGCGTGTAGAGGTTAAGGCGCACGATGCGGTCGTCCTTCGTGATGAAGTGGATGGTCGCCGGCGGCGTCAGGCAACCCCTAAAGATGTCCTGGCGCGGATACCAGCTGCAGAAGATCTCGCCCATCTCCTCCGGCGTGAACGGCAGCTCCTTGTCCTCGCGCCGCTGATCGTTATCGTCCTCGCTGACCTCATCCTCCTCGCTGGCCTCATCTCCTTTCTTCACCTCGGCCTCCTTCTTCACTTCCCTGCTGCTTCTCGCCTTCTTCCTCTCATTCTTCTCTTCCTTGCTGCTCCTCGCCTTCTTCTTCTCTTTCCTCTCTTCCTTCTCACCGCGGCCTTCCGGCGCACTCCGCGACCTCGAACGCGATGGGGCCCCCACCTCGGGCGGGAGAGGGGCGCGATGCTCACGGAGAACAGCTCCCCGATCGCGGCGGCGGTCGTCACGGCGATCTCGATGATGATCGTCGCGATGCTTGGTGTCGCGACCTCCGCCTTCACCGCGCCGATCGTCGCGGTGCTTGGTGTCACGGTTTCCGCCCATCACGATCTTAAACATAGTCGCCGTGATCTCATCGAGATCCACCTCAGCCGCCGTGCAAGGCTTCGACGTGGTCGGCTGCAGCCGCATAAGCCGACCCTGGACGAAGTCGATGGCCTCGAAGCGGCCTTGCTTGAAGAAGATGGGCTTCTTGTTCGTTACACGCTCCACGATGTGATGGACCGTCGCAAGGTCAGGAAACTCCAACTCCACGCTGTGCCCCTTTGCGTGCGTGTTGGCCAGGATGCAATGGCAACGCACGCATGCACCCTCGCCCCCCTGACCCCCACCGCGCCTTGCAAGGGCGCGCGCGCGTTCATCGCTGCCCTGTTCTGGGCCATCGTCGGTCTTCTGGTATAAACGTGGTGCAGGCATACTCGTGGGTCGAGGGTTCCCGGCAGAACTCCCCGGAGCATCGGCTCGAACCTCTCCCGAATGCCTCCGGGCAGGCACCGACAGGGGAGCGCGGCGCCACGGCACGCGGCCACGACGCTCTTCGGCACTGCCAGCCATGCCAACCCAGTGGATGACCGGCCCATGCACCTGCCTTGGCACCGGCGGCTTCGCAGAGCTCCGCTGGTTGGGCGACGCTGGCTGGCCACTCTTAGGCCCGGTCTTGCTGTGCGGCTCGCGCTCGCCACTCTTTACCACGGGGCACTCCGGGTCGCCACGCCAGTGGCCGGACTGATCGCAGTCAGCACACCGGCTGTTGGCTTTGCGCTGGTCAGTCGTCCTGCGACCCGCCTGGAAGGAGCCACTGGCGTTGATCTTCTTGGGGTCCCGCTGCCGAGGGGCAACGAATCCGCGCTTCTGACGCTGCACTGCCGTCTTCTGATTGGCCCTCCAACCGGCCAAGAACGCCTCCTGAAGATCCTCCGGTGCCTCGTACTCCTCGTCGTCAGGCCCGTCGTTGTCCGACGCCAGCTCCTCGTCGACCTCGGCGCCGTCCTCGAAGAGGATGCCCTCGCCCCCTCCGGGGTCCCCGTCGTCCTGGTCGTCTGCTTCCTCCTCGTCGTGCTGCGCCTCCTCCAGGTCGCCGTCGTGTTCATCGTAGTCGTCACCGTTCTCCACCTCGTGCACGTGCTGGCCAGGGCGGCCTCGAGGTACGAATGGCCTGCGAGCCAAGGGAGGGTGCGGGAAGCGACCGCCCGAGCTCCCGGAGGAGCGCCCGTGCTCACGCTTCGCCGCCACAAACGGCGAGCGGCGAGGAAGCACCGAGCGCTTCTCGGTGTCGTGCACCTTCGGGTAGGCTGCCTTCAGCACGACCTCCATGCGCTTCGAATCGTGGACGCCGCCGCAGTTGAAGAGCACCTGCGCTCGCTCTCTCTGCGACAGCCCAGCACCACGGAGCATCTTGCTCGCCAGCGCGCGATCGCTGATCGCTGAAGTGGGATCCTCGAGCTGCAACTCCATGCGCTTCTTCCGCAAGTACGTCGTCCAGTCCATGATGGGCTGCCCTGCCCGACGGTGAGCACGCTCCCACTCCTGATGCACCTGATCCAGGCGCTCGTGATCCATCTTCTCGAAAGCGTCATCGTAGAGAGCAAAGATGGTTTCGAGCGTGTCCTCGCGTCGGATGTCCGACGCGTCAAGTACCTCGATGAGCTCCTTGGCCCGACCTGTCACCTGACTGTAGATGATCAGGCCCAGCTCCACGTCGGAGAGCTGGTTGAGATTGCGGATGACCTCCACAGCCTTGCGCCACTCTCGGTACTTCTTGGTGCTAGTGCCGACGGCACCGTCGAAGTCCGGGAGCTTCACTTGTGACAGCAGTAGGCGTGCACGCCTGGGACCGCTGTCGCCACCACGATCCCGCTGCAGGGCCAGGATCTCCCTCTGGGTCTCGGCCATCACGCGCAGGACCGCGTGCAGGTCCGGAGAACCTGCGCCGGCGGAGGACACCGCCTCCGCGTCCGAGCCGTCCTGGCTGCCGGCCATGGCGGCGCGCGCGGGTGGTCACAGCCACCCGAGCAGAGCACGCAGTGCGTCCGCTGGAGTTTGCAAGCTCCGCTACCAATGTCAGTGCAGTTCTTTTTGCTCGGACCGCGCGGCGGTCAAACTGCGGGTGCAGTCCCAGGGCCCTAGGACTAGGGCCAAAACGGCGGCGGGCAGCGTGCACGCCACAAACATGAAAAGTATGTGCATCATGCTCACAAGGCGGCACGGGCGGCAGAGGGGCAGGGGAGTGCCCTCTTCACAGAATCGAGTGCGCCCCTGGGATCTGACATTGCGAAAAAACGCAACACTGCGAAGAATCACAGCTGGAGCTGTGGGCCGCCTCGTGTGGCGTCACTGTTCGAGCCCGAGGCAACCTGTGAGGGCCCTGGGACCCGAGACTGCCACGCCAGGAGCTCGGAGGAGGGAGGCCTCCTAGACGGGGACCGGAGCAGATGGGGTCGAAGGATCTCGCCGCATCGCCGATGCATCGCCGATGCATCGCCGATGCATCGGCCATGCACTGGCGACGTCGGCGGTACATCCGCGACGTCGGCGTGGAGAAAGTTGGGCCCCACATCGAGCCGCATTACCGATGCATCGCCAGTGCATCGGCGATGCGGCGCGATCCTCCGACCTGATCTACTCCGATCCAATCCAGGAGGCCTAGAGAGGGAGGGGCGGGGGCGGCGGCTCCGCGAGCCTCGCCGCCGGCGAAGGCCTCGGCCGAGGGCGGCCTGGCCGCCCGCGCGGCGGCCATCGACAGCACGCGCTGCTCCTGCTCCTGGGGGGAGCGGGCGCTCGGCCGCAGGCGCGCTGGGCGGAGCGTTCGAGCCTCGGTTTCGCGGGGCGGACGCACAGCCGGAGGTCTGGGCGTTGCACGCTTCGCCCGGATAGCTCGAGGGGCGCAGAGAAACATACTCGTGCCGTGCGTTTGCCTTGGAGGAGCACGGCCGACCCGAACATGCAGTGATTACACACGTCTTACAGTAGATCGTTTCCCGAGCAGTATGGCCAGAAAGCGCCCGACGCGGAGCGTATACCATAAGGTTTCTGAGCACGCGCGCGCGTCGTCACTGTGGGATCGACGCACACTCAGTATACGCACGCTTGGATAGTGCCGAGTTCAGGCCAGCTTCTCGGGGCGGACGCAAAGCCTGAGATCAGGCCGTTGCAAAGTTTCACCGCTGGGCGTTTTCACCCAGTTTCGGAGCCCAGGACCCTCACAGATCGATCGGGCTCGAGAGACGCCGCAGAAAGACAAGGTCTAGGGCTCTGGTCGTGAGTTTGCCGCGGGGCCGGCTTCCCCAGTCATGCAACGTCCTGAAAAATCAAGACGGATCTGTCTCCCAGTTCACCTGGGACCTGCGACTGTTCGAACACGGCCCACGACGAAAAACTGGCCCCAGGGATACGGTCGGGACCTCCAGGGACCGCGCACCGGAAAATTCGGGACATCGCGCGTCTGGGAAGGAAAAGATGTCCCCGCGCTCTGGCCCCCTCTCCGCGGCCGCCCTCTCTCGTCCTTCCGCTCCTCTTGCATGCGGGCCAACTCGCGACTCCGTGCCCCTGTGTTGCTACGACGCGCGAACGGATTGCCTCTGCCGCGCCGCGACGTGAAAAGTCTGGAAGGGGCCCGGGGCCGCGGGGCCGAGCAGGGCCGAGGCCCCGTCGCTGGCGCGAGGGGTGGCCCCCCAGGCGTCTCCGCCCGTCTTTTCGGGTGCCCCGTGGGGGGGGTGGAGGGCTCCTCCTCCTCCTCCTCCTCCTCCTCCTCCTCCTCCTCCTCCTCCTCCTCCTTTTCCTCCTCCTCCTCCTCCTCATCATCCTTCCCTCCTCTCCTCCAGCCCCTGTAGGCTCAGGCGCCTTCACACCCAGGGGTCCTAGCACCGACTTGAGGGTGCCGAGGGGTCGAGAGAGCCTCTCTGGAGCGCGGTTATGGTGCCAGCGGGCGTCGCCGGGTCGGCGCTGCGAGTGCTGGCCTTTAACACGCTCAGCGCCACACACACACACACACACACACACACACACACACACACACACACGCCTCTCCGAGATCCTCCTCGCTACTCGCTCCGCCGAATTTCTCTTGCTTCCAGGGACCAAAGAAAAATGTCGTCGTGGAGGAGGAGCCCTAAAAAGGAGGGTTGATGGTCGACTACTCGTCAAAGCAGTATATCAGCCTGGGGAGTTCACAAACGCATCGACGGGCTGCGCCAGCTGTCTCGGGCCCCAATATCGCGATCAGGACGTCCGATGGGTTTGGGGTTCACCAGGGCATGCTCGGGGGAGAACTGTGGCGGCTGGAAGAAATAGAGGTGCGTTAGATGTTCTGGTGGGGGTTCTGTACTTCCCACCTCAGCCTTCCAAAAAGGGTCAAGCCAGTGCATATGAAGGGCCTGTCCAAGCGCTGACGTGCTGGTGGCGTACACTTCTTCGGGAACTACCCGCTAAGACGATACCGACCTTTTACGCATACCTGAACGACGGCCTTGGCTCGTCCAAAATGTCAGGCTCTTGGGAGGGGCCTCCATCTACGGCATCAGGCAGCTATCGTAACCGAGAAGCTCGTAGACGTGGGGCAGGCAAAGAGGTTCGCAAACTACTGGATGAACAACATTGTTTGCACCTGTTACTTTTCGTCCACACCAAGATACTTTGCTTTTCGGCGACTACGCCGCAGACTTCCTCCCGTATTGGTCTTATGCTCACTGCTGCTGGCTCTCATGATAGAACTCGACATTGCTCAGTGTTACGAGACCTGGGAGCACGCCTCGAAGCCATCAAGGAAATCCCTCCCAAGGATCAGATTCCCCTTTGCCTTGTGTGTAACTATGAGAAAGATCCTCATGAATTACCGCATCACCCACCGAAGCGCATGTCGGCGTCTGCGTTGATGCAGTGGTTAAGGCAAGGACCCTTTTTGACCGAGGTCGTCAGCACCATCACAGCTCGACACCTCACACAAACGCACACACACACAAACACACAAACACACAAACACACAAACACACACACACACACACACACACACACACACACACACACGTACTCCGTTCTGCCCCCCTTGTTTCTGGAAGGTCCCCAACTCTCCAGGATGCCCGCACCGCTCCAAGGCAGGCCCTCTCCTGGGCCCAGGATATGTGCTTGCGCCCTCCTGGTCAGGGCCAGGAGGGCGCACTTATCGACCCTGAGCCCAAGACGGGGCTGACCAGGACGGTCACGGCCTGGCTCCTGTCGTATCGACGTAGACACTGCCCTCTGACAACCGCCTGGGCCGTTAGATGTTGAGAGACATCCGACACACGACAGCGGAGATCGTTCAAGGTCTTCCCGTTTCAGGCCGCGAGCTGGCTTCAACCTTGAGCGCACGCGCTCGCGCCCGCGTCGACGTGGCGCGAACCTGTCGTGGTCGGCAAGCCCCGGCCCGCCCTGCCCCGGGAGCACCAGCGGGGGCTCCTCCGTGAACCCCAACCTGGGAGGACGCCGACCAATACACCGACACCGATCCTGGCCAGGCCGGTCCGCCTGTCGGCGCGCACAAGGGGGCTGGGGGAGGGGGGAAGGCTTCTTAGAAGGAGGCTGCTTCTTAGAAGGCGCCAGCCCTTTTATCTATAGACAAGGCCCGCGCCTTCTCAGAAGCAGCCTCCTTCCAAGGAGCCTTCCCCCCTCCCCCAACCCCCCTCTGCGCGTGGCTGCTGCATGGCCGTGGACCAGCTCGGTGTCGGCACGTTCCCTGAGATCCGACGTCGTGAAAACGACGCGCAGCGTCGCGGAGCGAAGATCACAGCGCGAGCCCTCGAATCGGCTGCTCTGCGCCACGCTCTCGGGCTGGATCGGCCCGGAACCACCCCCGAGGCCCGAGACTGCGGAGGAGAGCGCCAGCCATGATCCTTGTCCACGACTGAGGGCCAACGATACAGTCGAAATGCTGTCATCAGGAACCCGAAATACAGAACGACTTCCCGTAAAAAATCTGAGGGACCCCTAAGAACACCTGCAAAACGATGAAGGAACACTGAGCCCCTCCCCAACGAAAAGGGCTCCTTCTTCAGCCGCCCGAGCAGGGGGAGGGCTGGCTCAGCTGGGGAAACATCGATCTGGAATCGGCGATACGTCTCCGACGGATCTGCGACTAGGCCCCCGATAGCGAATCCACACCTTTCTGGGCTGGTGGGGGCATCGGATGAAAGGGCGACTGGGACTCGATGCATCCCCTCCTGAGCCTGTCCCCCCTGACGTTGCCCCTGGCCCACGATCGGGGAGACGTGAGACTCGGATTCGGGGGACTCGGGACGGCCTGACGGGGCCCGTCAGGACAATGACGAGGCCCAAACTGAGATGTAACGCGAGCTCCCGCTGTAAACTTGGAGACCTGCGATAAACATCCCACGAAACCTGGACCGTCAAGATCCCGGACGGGCCCGCCAAGAAGCGCTGGCAAGCCCGGGTTCCAGCGAACCCGAGCCTGACGATTCTCTCCGACACGACGCCGGAGCTCGAGGGGCGAGCTTGGCCGGTGCCCCCTGGGCAACCTGCTCAGCATGTCGAAGGGCTGGAAGAGGAACTTCGTCAGCAGCGTTCCGCGCGGGGGCAGCGGCGCCTGCACCCGCGGGGCGCTCCGAGCCCTCGCGCGCGCACGCACGCGGGAGGCCCTCCCGAGGCCCTCGGGGGAGCCCACCGGCGGACCGAAGACGCTCGTGCCCGACCACGCGCATGGCTGCGCCCCCCCCCCCCCCCCTCGAGTCCGCGAGGCCGGGCTGCGGACGCTCGCGCAGCGCACGCCCTCGAAGGCCACGCACAAGCCATGCGCGCGCACGCCACCCTGCGTCCGCTCCTGAGCTCCAGGAGGCCCCCTCGAGGCCCTCCGGAGGCCCTCGGACGCCCGCGGAGGCCCTCGCGGGCCTTGGGGGGCCCGACGGTCCGACGGGTCCGCCCGCCCGCACCCAGCTCCGTGCGCCTTCGCGCCCGCCTGGCCGCCGCAGGGTCGTTTCTTCTTCCAGGGGGCGCCGCTGCTGGGAGGACGCTGCGAGACGAAGACAGGACGAGAATCAAATGGGATGGGGATAGATCAGAAGGGGAACGAAAAATGGCGTAAACATAAAAAACTCGGAGGACCGCGCGGATCTCTTGGATCCGCGCTGGACCCCCCTCCCTGGCGCGCGGAGCGCGCCAAGGGCGGCGCCAGAGGCACCGCCAGAGGGGGGGTCCAGCGCCGACCCGACGAATCCGCGCGGACCTCTGAGTTTCTTATGTTTATGTCATTGTTCGTTCCCCTAAGATCGGGAACCTATGAGATCCGGCGGCTCTGGAGGATGTCTCGGGCGCCGCGGTCTTTTCAGAGCGCTCTGGAGAGCTCTGAGAGCGTTCTGGAACTCTGGAACTCTGGAACGGATTCATCCTCGTCCTAGGCCCGTCCGACGCTAGCAGTGTCATTGCACCGCTCCTGGCCAGGCACATCCTGTGCCCGGGGTCGGCGCATCCGCCCTCCTGTCCTTCGCCTGAGCAGGCAGCCCTATTCGGGCCTGCGGGGGTAGGGCTCGAATCGCAGATGCGGCCCCCCTTCCCCGAGAGCCTGCGGCCAACTGGGCTCCAGCTCTGAAGCGGTGCCGACCGCGCAGCCCTCGCTTCGCCAAGACAGGAGGAAGCATGCACCGATCCTGTGCCCAGGGCCGGGACCTGTACAACAGGTGCACAGCTGGCGCCCTCTGAGCTGTCGTGGGGGAACCAGTGCTCTCCTTTCTCTCGGGCAGGCTGTTTGGGCGACGCACGCCCGTAGCGTCAGGAAGCTTGCACGCGGCCGCGTGCAGGAAGCAAGAACGGTACCTCCTCTGCCGCGGCGACGATGAGTGCTGAGTAGGTCGGAAAAGGAAATGTGATGGTGGACGACGAGGCCCGGCAGCAACAACACCAATGCAGCGACATGATGATGATATTCCCCCCACCCCACCACCAGCAACCCGCCTGGTGCTTTCCTTCCTGTCCCCCCGTCCGCTGGGCGAGGAGGGCATGGCGGGAGGAGGGGGGCGAGGAGGAGCGCGGGTTTGGGTGAAGAGATCCGCTCTGGAGGGAGGGGAAAAAAGAGGAAGGGCGGAGGCTGGGGCGCTGCAGGTGCGGAGAGGAGGGCATTGGCAGGACTGGATCTTGTGCAACCTGGTCTAGTGATGTGTGCTTGGGGACGCCTTCCACACCGCGTTCCACTGACTGGAACTGCCGTCACCCGAAGAACAAAAGCTACGGCAGACCTGGTCTAATGTTTCCGGGGCCCTGTCACTTACCTGGGGCCCTGGCTACAATCAAGCTGCTTCAATTCGCCGGCCCAACGGGCCAAAGGCGTGCTAAGATCTCCGGTAACTTGTTAACAATATTTCTAGTTCGCGCGCGCGGAGCGGCCCCTGGGGGCCCCCGGACGAAAAGTACCCCGGCAAGGTCCCGAGAGAAGCCCGGGAGAAGCCACCAGACCACTCCAGGGGAGGGTATTTTTCGACACCCCTCACGAGGATCGTGGCCTCCGAGGGGGGAGCCGCAATCGACTACCCCCAAGAGCCCCCCAAGAGGCCCTGGGGGCCTCCAAAACGCCGCCAAGGAGCCCCAAGAGACTCCCAAAAGGTCCCCAAGAGGCCCCCAAGAGGCCCTAAAGAGGGCTCCAGGGCCGGCGGCATGAGCGAAGCGATTAAATAAATAATGCCAAATAAAGAACGAAGCCCCTTCTCTGCACCACAAGAGCCTGGGTACACGAGGAGGGCTAGAGGAACAACCACGGTACGACCTAAGAAACAGCGAGCCCCTTCCGAACCCAAAAGCGGTCGTTCTTTCAGCGTCTTGGCTACCGAAGGAATCGCGGACCAGAGCTCCGAGCTCACGACGCGGACCCAAAATCTCCCGACCCCATCCCCGGAGCTGTTCTTTCGCGGCGGGTCGTTGTCTCGGTGGCCCCAGGGCCCTGAAGCGCGCGCGCATCCAGTGGCACCCCAAGCTTACGAAGAAAGCCCCCCGTGGCTTCTTCGCGAGACGAAATGGCAGGAGAGGCGAGGGAGCAGACGACGCAAACGATGCTAGTGACGGCGACGGCGGCGACGACGGCGACGATGGCGACGACGACACCGACGCCGACGCCGACGACGACGCCGACGCCGATGTCGACTCT